>APFE030961346.1:0-41542 GCA_000404065.3 Pinus taeda
GAAAGGGCAAGACAGCTGTCAGTTGTGACTATAGTTGTGCATGAGATTTGCACATGCATGGATTGAGTAATGCCAATGAGGATTGCGTGGTATAACCAAGGGAAATATGAATTTGGATCATTCATTCATCAATATTCTCATGCAGGATTGCGCAGTGGAGGCAGGAAAAGCAACGGAGGAGATTTGAACCTGTGACTTATTCGGATCTCAACTAGTTTTGTGTGTAACAGGTGGAGCTAGTACTGATTACTTGCAAGGAGTATTGTACTATGCTTTTTACATGTTCTCAATCAATATAATATATAGATAGTTGGGGGTTTTCAGCTTTATTCTTTCCCCGGTTACATACTGTGTTGGTATGTGTGATTGATGCTTCAATGTGCGCATGCGATTGTTTCTTAATACTGCTAAATTGATGATCAATGTAGAGGAGATTATGTATTATGCATGATTCTGCAAATAGTGTATAATCAAGATAATCTCTATGAATAAGTGTCATATTATTCAAAATTTCTACAGGCATTGCATAGACCGAAAGGGAGTACCCTATAAGCAAAGGTACCCCAAGGACACGTGAATGTAGTTTTGTCTTGATCCTCAAGGTTGATCTGGATCTGATTGTAACCACCAAATCCATCCAGGAAAGAGAAGAACTTCTTCCCTGAAAGACCGTCTAAAACTAGATCAAGGAAAGACAAAGGGAAATGGTGTTTCTTGGTGGACTTATTCGATTCTCTGTAATCCACATAGATCCTCCACTTCCAATTATTCTTTAGGACCAAAACTATAGGGGACACCCATTCATTATCTGAGATGGGGTATATGAACCCTACATCCAACAACTTTTGCAATTCCTCCTTTACTATGTCCTTTAGGGTTGGGTTCATTCTCCTCTAAGGTTGGCGCACAAGTTTGCGTCCATCCTTGATGTAGATGTGATGAATACAAACCAAGGGATACACCCCCTTCATTTCTTTATATTTCCAAGAAAAAGAATCTAAGTGTTCTCCTGACATCTTGCACAACTTCTCTTCATGGTTGGCTGAGAGAGAGGGGTTAATCTTTCAGGTTCTAGATGGACCAAATTCTACAACTTTGACATGGGTAGGACTTGGGTCAACTAAACATAACTCAGTCCAAGGACTACTCTCAAACTCTTTCACAAGATCATCAAGAGGCATGGTATTGGGGGTTGGTTTTGGAGGATTTGATCAATGAGGTCATCTTCATGAGATGTTGTACGATACACTTCATCTTCCTCCTCTTCTTATAGCCACAGGGGTAATTCATGCTTAATGGATGGCTGAGCAGGAGGGTACAATACCAATTGTTTGGACAAATGTCCATTCTTAATGGTCATGTTCTCGGACCTGCAACTAATGTAAGCATCAACAGTGACTAACCATGGCCTTCCCAAGATGAGAGGATAACCATTGAATTTGGTTTTGGGCTAGAGAACCAAGAAGTCAGTGGGATACTCTAAGGAGTCAATGGAGACCATTAGATCCTCAACAATTCCCTCAGGAGCCACTATGGATCTATCTGCAAGTTGCAACACAATAGTGGTCTTTCCTAAGGCACCTTGGAGGTTTAGTTTTAGTGTAGTTTCTTTAGTCATCACATTGATGGTAGCCCCAAGATCAATCAAGGTGTGAGGGACAATGATGCCATCAATGTGCACATCTACTATTAGACTTCTAGGGTCTAAATAGTTTGGACAAATCACTCTCCCAAACATCAAATCAGATAATTGACCAATAACATTGATGGTGGGGGTGTCTCTTTTTCTCATCCCAGGGTGTTTGAAACATTTCTCTTTGATAATCTTATTATAGATGGGAACATCATTAATAGCTTGGAGGAGGGGTATTTTAACACACAAATTATTCAATTCTCCCAAAAGTTTAGTCTCTTTTGGGGTTTGCTAGTTAGGATGGATCAATCTCTCAGGAAAAGGAGGTGAATTTACTTGAGGGGTACTCTCTTATTTTTCCTCTTCAATTTCTTTAGGTGGAGATGGAGGTTGGTTATCTAGAATTACTCTTCCAGACTTGAGGCTGATTTCTTGAATCTCCAAAACATAGGAAGGGTAAGATGTCTCTCCACTACAGATCTGTTGTGCTTGCTTGTTATTTGGGTTTGGATTGGGTTGAGCATTCATCTAAGGTTGCTTGGGTGGAGCAGGATGAGTGAGTTGTGGTTGAGGTGGAGGTGGAGGCAATAAAGAAGGAGGTTGGTTGAGTTAAGACCTTCACCCTTATGATGGGTTATTCCATTGAGGATGTTGAGAAACATATGGCTAAAATGGTTGATTGATAGGTTGTGGAGGATATTAAGGAGCATAAGGCCAAGAAGGAGGTGTGGACCATTATGGATGAGTGGTAGAATATCAGGGTGGCAAGGGTGCATTCTAGTTGGGATGGTAATAAGAGTAAGATGCACTTTGCATGCCTTGTTGGTATGGTCGAGGTCCTTAAGGCTTCCTTTGATTTATAAAGCAGAGTTGCTCAGCCCCACCTTCTGCCCTTTGGTATACAACTTTTAAACTAGGAAAAGAAGGAAATTTATCTGTGACATGGTTTTCCTCATGGACTGATAAGACCTCTATGACATTTAATGGACATTCATTCTTGGGGTGCCTTCTAGTGCATTTAGGGCATAAAATAGCTAGGGATCTCTCTGCTTCCTCTTGTCTCCTCTTGATATGCATGGTATCCATTTACAAAGAAAAGGTATGCAACATTTCACTTATAAACACCTCCAACATGTTCCCAAACTTATTCTTGATGGATGTTTTGGAAGAAGAGGAAATGACTGGGGCTTGACTAGCCCTACCCCTCTTCCTAGTAGCCCTAGAGTGATTTTTGAACATTGTTTTGATGCCATCATAAGATAATTAATAGGCTTGACTAGCCCTACCCCTCTTCCTAGTAGCCCTAGAGTGATTTTTGAACATTGTTTTGATGCCATCATAAGATAACTAATAGATGTCTCCCCCAAATAGCATGTTGAGGGTTTCCAACATGTCCTCAATGATCCCTAGGAGAAGAAATAACTTGAGTGATTCAAGATCAAGGATGTATTTGGCGCTCCTATAACTAAGTTGAAATATCTCCTCATAGTCCTCCAGGGATTCTTCAGGTCCAAGAGTCATTCTAAAGATTTCTTCCTTGGTTTCTTTAGACCTACAATAGTCCATGTACTTTTTATTGAAGTCATTTTGAATTTGAGCCCAGGTACTAATGTTATCCCCAAGAAAACCCATAAACTAGCACAAGCTTGCATCCTTAAGGGTGGATGGGAATAACTTCAGCTTATGGTCATCAATGGCATTATCATAGGTCCTACAAACAACAACAAATTCAAACATAAAAGTATCAATATCCTCAAAGGTTAAGTCATGGAAGTATGGAAGGGAAGTAGGGCTTATATTCTTCATTTTAGCCTCTCCATTAGTCTCTTTGATAGCGAAAACCTCATTGTTCATGCTTTCAACCATGGTTTGGGTAGGTGAAATGTGTTCTTCTTCTTCCCCAATAGGTTCTTCAAAGATCTTAGGTTGTTCACCTAAAGGGTCTTCTAACTCCCCTGTAGTTAGAGAGGGACGCTGATAATCACCGAAGAAGAGTGAAGGTTGATTGTTTGAGGGTGTGGGAGTGTTTGGTAAGAATTTCCCTTGAGTATCTCTATTCCTACGAGGCATGAAAGAAAAATTTTCTTCTTTTATCTGGTTTTTTCAAAAATAAATGCAAAATAGAAAATAATGCTTAAGCAAAAATAACATATACCTAGAAACCTCCCCGGAAACAGTGCCAAAAAGTGGTGAGCCCTGATGTTGCACCAAGAGTGTTGCAACTCCCAAGGGCTCCTTAACTCTATTTATCAACCTGGGGTTCAGACAAACTTCGAGGTGATAGTGTTATATACACAGTGGATGGGATTCTATTCATGCCACCCTCAACTAGGACATTTTATCAATAGTGCTCCAAGACCATTATTTCTATTGAATTAGAAGGGAATTAACTAATGAAGGTGCAATTTAGAAGCTAGCTCTAATGAAAAAAAGGAAAATGATTTTTAAACCTCAACTTGTAGATGTTATTAACTTGTAAATCCTACTGGATCAATTCATGAAAAGACAAGAGCTACACTAATTGCAGAAAGGGAACTACACTATCTTGCAATCAACCATCTAGCTACCAAATCCACTTGCATACAAGAAACTAACCTACCAAATTAGAACTCAATATTTCATGTATCATCTATCTAGCTCACACATGCATATAAATCAATGTTCTATTTGTGTTACATCTATCATAAAGCAACTAATTCTAATATATTTTGCAGTCAAGGAAAAGGATGGTTGGAATGGCCTAGGTGCTTCCCTTGATCATGGAGTCACAAATGGGGGTTAACGTACTTCTAAACTAGGTCAAACTTGCATCACAGGTCAAGATAGATGGTGAAACATACTGCTATAGGCATGCTACAGGAAGCTGCTATAGGTGCCTTGTATTGCTACAGGAAGGCTTGTAATGCTACAGGAAGGTTGCCGAGAAGGTTTTGGAGGCAGGAATGATGAGTTCAAGGGATGGTAAGGTGGGTGGAGGTTGTGGTAGATGGATGAAAGGTGGCCAACACCCCCATCCAAGCTCAACACCTTAGGAATGTTTGTTTTGAATTAGGAGAGTTACTCATGGTGACCTAAGGGAATGAGCTCAAGAACATAATTTGGGATTCATTAAAGAGGGTGACGAAGTCCAAGATGGAGATGGTGAAAGGCCCCTTGACAAAATGAAACAACTAATAGTGGGAAAGATGAGTTGAATTTAAATACAATCTAATCTATGCCAAAAACTTTGATCTAGTCAATAAATCAACTCTTAAGCTATAGTAAAAATATGCAAACCAAGATGACTAATATAGACCTTCTTCCAAGAAATCATAAACATAACATTTTTAGGCTGTGATTGTAGATTCTTCCATTCATGCTCCCATGAGAGAGATGAGATAGAGGTTGCAATCACAAGATTTTTGAGGGGTTATGTTCTAATGAAATGTAGAAAACTAATAAGCATTCTAAGCTAAGAAGAAATACCAATACGTAAGAGGGACCTATGCCACTAGGGTTGGGCCCAAACCCAAGAACCTCAACCCTCTAGAACTAACTCAGTGATTGATCAATAAGAAACTTCTCATTATCATTAATCAATGTCAAATACATCACATAACCAGTAAAAAATAATAGTATTAAGTGCTTAACCTCGATATCTTCCTACCTAGGATTTATTTATTTATTTATTTTTTCTAATGAGCTCTTTGGAATTTTTATTTATACAAGAGGGTAGCTACTAACATCTCCCTATAAAGTAGGTGGATCTTGATCTTATTTAACTGCACTTGCTTAGCTGGCAATGACTTCGTCTTGCTTGGCTGCCAATGACCTCGCACTTATGAGAGAGAGTGTTATGATTTTCGCTGATTGAGGGAGTTAAGGAGGTGGAAAACCTCCTAGAATCTCTCCTTGTTGTCTACTCTAAGCTCCTGCATTTAAACCATATTAGGCCACATGACATAGAAAAAACATATTTTACCCCTCACTAAACATAATATAACAAAAATTGTAAACAAATATGAGAAAAAGATAGTTCTAAATGTGGAAGATGGCATTATAACCCTTATGATATACCTATTGATAATCCTCATCAGTGACAAAAAAATCCAACTTTTCAAAATACGTGATAATTATATATTTGCCATGCTTTTGGCCACAATGGCAAATTATCAACGTAAATACCTCAAGTGATCAAATGTTCAACCCAAACCCTTCATTCACTATTCTCTCTTACCATTTATTAGTAGGAATATATGCTACTTAAGATCGACATCGACTTTAGTCATAATTCCCACTCTTCGCTAATGGGTTGCTATTTTTTTCTTAATATGGAAATCTCTATTTTTTTCTTAATAAAATACTAATACTAAAATAATTTTCTTTTAAACAGTTTTAAGAAAAAATAACAGAAATTAAATGTCACAGGGAGGAACTTTGGAAACTTATCACTCCATTTCACTTTATTCTTTAAAAAAATGTGGAGAGGGTGTATAAAAATATCCAATAAAAAGAGTAAATAGAATCACTGGAAAATTCAATTCACATTACAAGGTAGGAATATTTTATTCTTATTCATTTCTTGTGAATCTAAAAATTATAGATATTTGAATAGTATGGTAGGATCATATGATTATTTTTTTTAAATAAAACATGATTACAACAATGATATCTATAATACATAAAGCATTAAAGACTCGATAATTAAAGTGATGCGACCTTACCTAATTTAAGGAAAGTTTGCATGGTGAACCATCATTCTTATGATGAGGAATTTATATTAGGGAGTAATAAATAACTAGATATATCATATTTTAATATGCCATGAGAGCAAAGATGATACTTTTAAATGATAATATATCTAGAAAGATGTTACAACATCTTTTAAAGTTGATGGGTTTATTTAGCATAAAATGGTTGGTGGATATATGAAATTGTTGGTTTATTCATTTAGTATGAAATTGTTGGTGGTTTATGACAAGGAATTTATATTAGGAAGCAATAAATAACCAGATATATTTCAAAATGCCATGAGAGCAAAGATTATATCCTTAAATGATAATATATCTAGAAAGATGTTAGGACATTTCTTAAAGATGATGAATTTATTTAGCTTGAAATTGTTGGTATATATATATATTTCCCGTGGAAAAAGTCGCACTTTCTTTATTGATAAAGAAACTGCATTTTGCAAATGTGTTGCATATACAATATTCAGGCCTATGCCTGTCAACAACCAAAACCATTTCAACCTGTGTTCCGCCTCATGTGTGAGGCTTTTCATTTAAAAAGTCTATGAAAATATTATGAAGCTCTTCGCAGAGAGCCCTTACTACGCTGAAATATAAGGACAATAAAACAGTGAATAATTACATATGGTCGTTCGAACTATGGATCCAAAAGTGCAAAAAGCAATCACAGTTGTAGATTGTTCATATTCCAATCTCTATAAATGGCCTATGGTAGTATTGATAGGTGTTTCTGTCTCTTTCCTCCACGATCAACCAAGAAGTGTCGTCCATGTGCGCAACCTCCTTGGATAAGATGTCAGCAGTTGTGTTGCGTTCCCTGTAGATGTGACGGCATGAGAAGACATCAAAATATGTTATGAGTCTGTGAGTTTCATCCAAGATATGTTTTAGAGAGTATGCATTGCAATGAGCTATTTTGTTTATCCAGTTGCATGTGATTTGTGAGTCTCCAAATAGCTATAAATGATGGTAGTTTTTGGATAATGCAAAAAAGATGAGGTTTTTTGCCACAATGAGATCTGCAAAGTTGTTAGTCCCCCTTCCCAGTGCCATTTGTATTTTATATACATGAGTTTCAGACAAATGGAGTATAGCCCCCCCTCCGCAGCCAGCCTCTTGAGCCGATCCATCAAAGTATGCCCATGGATGAGCTGAGTTGATAACTTCTGGTGTTATGTTCCTATGAGTCAGTTGATAGTCCTCTTCGGGTATGGAGTTGTAGTCGGCTAGTAGTCTGGTAGTAATGGAGGGCTAGTGGGGGGGTCTTTGAAGAAAAATGGCTTGGTTCCTGGCAATCTAGATGGCCCAACTAATAAAGAGCGGGATGTTCTTTTGTCTGACAGAGTTAGTTGAGCACCAATTGTTCCATGCTTTAGAGGGATGAGAACCTTGCCATTTCTTTGTGGAGGAGATCGAACTGAGGAAGCCATTCCATAGTTTTTGTGTGCAAGGACATTGGAGAAAGAGGTGGTCGGTATCCTCATTGTCACTTTTGCATAGATGGCACCATAATGGCCCTAAGAAAGATCTTTTCATCAAGTTGGCCCCAGTCGGGACTTTGTTGCAGAGGATAGACCACATGAGAAATTTAGCCCGAGGGGGTGCCTTCAACTTCCACATCTGCTTCCACCACTGTACAAGTTCCTGTGGTTTGTGCCTCTCCATCATCACTTGGTAACCTATCTTAGGGGAGTAAGTACCATGCTTAGCATATGCCCAGATGAGCTCGTCCTTGCCCTCGGTTGTTCTAATGTGAGCCTCTGTCAATGCATTTGTGTAATTACACCATTCCTACTGCCAACATCCGAGGATATTCAGATCAGTGGCAGTTCTCCAAGCTTGCTGAAAGATGGTAGTATGTGCCTTATCTGCGATCTGATTAATGTACATAATGCTATTGGCCTATAAATGTCCTCTCAGGCCCTCAGTGAGCCTGTGAGTATTGCCACAGCCCACCCAGGAGTCTGTGCCAATATATACCTTTGCCCCCAATCTAATTCTCCATGTTAGGCCACTATGAATGAGCTCCTTAGTGTTTTTGACTGCCTTCCATATAATAGAGATGTTATTCATCCTGGTGTCTTGCCTGATCCAGGTTTGCACACTTGATGGATGGATGTATTTGGACACTGCTACCTTCGTCTAGAGACTGTTGTTGTTAAGCAATTGCCACCCTAACTTTGCAGCCAAGGCTTGTGAGAAAGTATCCAGTCTCTTAATACCCCATCCTCCCCAGCTCTTTGGTAGGGCCAGTGACTCCCAGCTCGTCCATGCAAAGATTCTCCCTGACTGATTCCCTTTCCACAAGAACTGGCAACATATGTTTTGAAGGTGAGACAGGATGCCTCTGGGGATCCAAGCCAGTGTCATCCAATAAACTGGTGTAGCTTCTAAGACAACCTTGATGAGTATCAGCCTCCCTGCCCTGGAGAGATATCTGTGGTACTAGATATTGAGCCTCTTCTCCACTTTTGATATGAGCCACGTCTAGTTGGATATCTTGTAGCCAAGGGGTTTTAGCCTATACCCGAGATACCTCAACCCTTCTTCAATTGGCACTTCTGCAAAAGTAAATCTTCTGAGAGCAAATTGGATCTCGTACTGAGAGCATCTGGTGGCAGTAATTGTAGATTTTGCCTCATTTAAGACCATGCCCGTGGCTTTTAGGAAGATGCCAAGGGAACAGTGAAATGAGGTGGTGTCCCCAATTCCCCCATTTAGGAGGATCAATACATGTCCACAAACAGCAAGTGGGTAAGGGTGCAGTCATCTGTAATTTTTATTCCCCTTATTCGCCCTTGTCTGCAATCTTCTCTGATGGTTTGGATAAGACCCTTCATGATAAGAAGGAATAGTAATGGGGAGAGTGGGTATCCCTGCCTCAGTCCTCTTTCTGCATGGAAAAATGGGGAGGCTGATCCATTGATAAGCACGCTGAAAGATACATTCGTGATACAACATAGGATCCATTTGATGAAGGATTAGGGGAAACCAAGATGGGTTAATTGAATACGAAGGTAGAGCCAGTTTACCCTATCAAAAGCTTTGGACAAGTCGATCCTCAATGAATAGAAACATAGAGATACAATGAAAATATAACTTCAATTCATTAATAACAAAGTACTGAAAATTTTTTTACATGTAGAGTGGAAATAGACTAGCTCGGGCGATGATAGCTTATCTCTAAGAAGAGATGTGGCGGCTACATGCCTCTGAACTATGTTACAATGAGGCTCAAAGGAATTTTTATTATTGAACAATAGAGGGAAACCCTAAACAACCAAAACCCTAACCCTACGAAATGGAACGCCAAGAGTTTTTGGGCCCCATTGGGGTTAGTTTGACAACCAACTTCATGGGGTCGTAACTTGGTCATATGATCTTTGTTTGGCACGTATGATACCTTGTTAGAAAGATATCTCCAAGTACTATAATATTTGTAGCAAGCCCACATCTATGTTTGTTGCGGACCTAAAAAAAATGTCGTTTAGAGGGTCAAAACAACTCCAAAAGTTTGGGACCCGAGCAAAATGCTAAAAATAGTAAATTGTGTTATAATCAATAAAACTAATAGGCGGGTGGCCACCAATATCCACTTGGATCATTAGAGTCCCTTGAGAGATGATATATGAACGTGATCAGTTGCAGGTCAGTGTGTTGGGTACAACAAGGTAAGGTAATTGGTATATTGTTATGTTTATTTATGCACTGACAATTGTGTGTTTATGGCAATATGATGCAGGGGATTGCATGGAAAAATAAACTGCCATGAAATCTTGAAGAAAGCTCGAGTTGAGATTTCCCTTGGAAGCATTGGGAACCCATGGGAATTGAGTCATGGTGTATGTTGAAATTTTTGTGCTTTCAGTGTTTTGTGATTTGTTTGCACTTGATTTGTAGTTTTTTTATGTTTGGTGCATGGCCATGCCACTTTGTTTGTGGTGTTGTATTTTTATTGGTTTTTCATGGTTTTTATTCTTGTTTACTTCTTGTTCTTTCCTTTTATGTTTTGAGGGTCTTAGGAATTGGTTGGGGAAGGAGGAAAGTTAATGGAGCTTAGGGAGAGTTTAATGAAACCAAACAGGTAATGTAAGACTTGTATGAATCTTAGTACATGTATAAGGGTAGTTCAAGGCGGTAATATGACAGTGAATTGGATTAGTTAGCTCCATTGGGATAAATAGATGGTGGCAAGATAGTCATGATAAAGGTAAAAAAAAGGTAAAGTAAATGGATTTGAGGCTTCATATGCCTTGGCTATGTTGGGAACTGTTGTTCTCAATGTTGTGAAAGTTGTGCATGAATAAAGGGAGATCTCTTAACCTTGACATTATGATATCTGGTAATTGTGTTGTAATTATGATTATGTTGATGTTTATATATGTATATATGTATGTACATATGTCTTTGTCTGACAGGGTCGTTAGAGATCATGATTTGTTTATACTAATGTTTATATGTGTATATGTATGTATGTCATTGTCTAACAGGATCGCCAATGATCATGCTTGTGGAGGAATGATTGCTTATGTAGATGAATGGCATGAAGAGGTTCTTGGTTTACAAGGAATCAAGTGGGCATAGTAGCCCTAACATATCTATGAGGTTAGTATTGTGTAGACATGAATTGATAGTATGTGTTTATACTATGCCTATGTTTATGTTATGGAAGGTAACACTGAAGGATACATCAGCAGAATGAGAGTAGTCTGCTCTGCGGCACGATGGGACAAGCATGGATAATAGAAACACACTAGAACCAAGGTTGCTCGGTAAAGACATTGTTCTCTTCGTATGTGCAGTATTAGTGTTGTGTACATGTTGTATATGTGTACTTCATATAGATGGTGTTGTGTGCATGTTGCATATATGGTGTTGTGTACATATGGTGCTATTTACATGTTACATAATGTGGTGTTGTGTACATATAGTATTGTGTGCATGTTGCATATGCGGTGTTGTGTACATGTTGTATATGTGGTGTTGTGTACATATGGTATTGTGTGCATGGTGTACATGTGGTGCTATGTACATGTGGTGCTCTGTACATGTGGTGCTGTGTGCATGTTGTACATGCGGTCTTGTGTGCATGTGGTGTTGTGTACATAGTGTACATGTGGTGTTGTGTGCATGTGGTGTTGTGTACATGTCATGTAGGTGGTGTTGTGTACATGTCATTTAGGTGGTGTTGTGTACATGTGGTGCTATGTACACGTTGCGCATGTGGTGTCGTGTACATGTGGTGTTGTGTACACATTGTGCATGTGGTGTTGTGTACATGTCGTGCATGTTGTGTTATGTATATGTGGTACTGTGTTACTATGTTACGGGTATTTTGTAGTCATTGTGTCATGGCATGTGTATTCATTGTATTATACAGTGTGTACGTATATCTATTGTGTTGTACATCAAGTGCATGTATATGTATTATGTTGTACATTGGGTGTAGGTGTATGTGTTGTATTGTACACCGGGTGTAGGTGTATTTATTGTGTAGTGTTGTACATCGTGTGTGGGTGTATGTGCTGTGATGTGCATTGTGTGTATGGGTATGTAACTGAAGAGGAGAGAAGGCACTGGGTGCTTGTCGAGTGTGGTAACCGATCCAATGTGTGTACTAAACAAACGAAGGTAAAAGTACGAACCAATTGAAAGATAAGTATCAGTGTTTTATTTTAGTTTTAATTATGCATGTGATCTATGACTCTAATTTATGATGGTTACATGTGACTTATGATTTTGATTTATGATGGTTTTGTTTTGAGCTAACCGGATGTGATATGTTTGTACATGATGATTTGATCAAAGAGTTAGTTTGACTTGTTGTGATAAGAAGTAAACATAATTTCAGACATACCTTATTGATGGGATAACAATGAGGAAGCATGGGAAATGCATGATATAGGTGGTTGGAATTGGCTTCCATAATGTTAGCAGCAACAGTGAAAGGAATTGGAACATGCAATAGTATGTTGGTAAAGCACTTTAGGAGTAGGGCCATTGTGGAACATTGGTATCTAATAGTATCCATTGATTTCCATGAGCATGTTATGACTAGTATGATGGTTTTGAGGCAGGGATATGCCTTGGTTTTTGGACCTTCTAATGCGAGAAAATATTGCCAAGGGATGGATTGCCCTAGGTATTATGTAACATAGAAGGGGATGTTACTGGAACTTGGAAGGTGTTTGACTACACGGAAGGGGGTGACTATATTTCCTGAGGGACTATGTAGCAGAGAAGGAAAGGTCAGAGAATGAATTTGGTTTGGTCATTAGCATTTCTAGATGGAATCAAAAGCACATTGGGAGTGTGCCCTAGAACAATGAGTCAGTAACTGTTCATTGGGAGAACAAGTAGCGCAAGGATCGTAACACTGGACATTGGATGCAGGTTGACTTTGACAGTGGATTATGGACTTCCTAGGAAGGAGGTGAATCCTAGTACTACTTTTGAGGGTAGAGGTGTGAGCCTTTGGATTCCCTTGTTGTTGATGTGAGCATTGTATCCTTTTATTTGCTAGATAGAGAAATTGTGCATATGTGTGTATGTGTATATTATTGTAAACAGTGTATTGAGTTGTGGTTATAAAGCTCCATAGACAATATGATTAATTGATGGTTGAAGCAAATGTGCATGAGTATATATGTGTTTGTTGTTGTAAATATTGTAATTATTTGTATTATAAAGCTCCAGTAAACAGTATGATTGTCATGTTTTCAGCAGGATGTCATTGCAAATATTGCAACAAGTTGGGTTATAAAGCTCCATAGGCAGTACATTTGTTTTCATCGATTTACTAGTCATAGGTGTCATAGAACATCGAGGATGGTATTCCCCTAAGGGGGAAGGGTTTGTAACATCCACTGGTTGATTTTTCATGTAAAAAAATATAAGGCAAAGGTCATGGGACACGTATTCTAAGCTGAATGGTGGGAAAAACATCCTAGTGGGTGTCACTTTCAATTTATTATGGATAAAGGAATTGACAAATGCATTGGAAAAGGAAAAGAGGAAATAATTGGCATTTTATTTATGACATAAAGGAAAATAAGAGAAAAGGAAGGTGAAGAGACACAAATTTGCATGAAAGAGAAATTGAAGGAAAATGAAGAAAACAGAGGCCTCAATGATAAAAAGGCTTATGAGTATCAATTCATGGCCTTTGTCAGTTTAGCTTTGGAGCATGCTTGTATCACTCTCATATTCACTTGGATTTGAGGAAAGAAGGCAAAGGAAAATAGGAAAGTGCAAGGTAATAGGTGGATCAACAACTGCAGTTGGATTGCTTTGCATGTAATAGGTTGCATGTGTGATTTCCATTCTAGTTTATGGATGCTTGGTATATGCATGTGATTTTATGGTTATGGGTTGTCATTGGCATGGAGATTTTCCTAGATTGAAAGTGATTTTAGCCTTTCCTTTCCATTTCTTGGATAGCCATGGTGTTGTGGGTTTTTCCACTTAATTATGTTCTGATTGTTGCTCATAAATCCTTATGGTTTTGGGTTGGAACAAACACTATAGAATCCCTAGAACAACTTGGGTTGAGTTATTAGTCCTGGATATTAGTTTGGGGAAAACGCTTTGGAGCCCTTGGTGGGTTGAGTTACTAGTCCCTGGATTCAGGTTGGACAAACGCTCTGGAGCCCTGGAAATTTGTGGGTTGAGTTACTAGTTCTTGGAGCCCTAGATAGCTTGGGTAGAGACTAATCTAGTTGGTGTTAGTGATGTCCAACCATGAGATGGAATCATTGGTTGAGGATTGAGGTGGTTTGGCCTCTGGAAGCCCTGGATTGATTTTGTTTGGTTGTTCCATGAGATATCACATTCATGCTTGGACTATGGCGCGGGGGCGATTGAATGAAAGAGAGATTTGGTTTAGCCTAATCTATGGTCGGGTGGTACATGGAAGTCCCTGACATGGTTGGTATTTTCATATGTTAATAAGAGTGATTATTCTATTGTGATTCATGTATATTTGTATCGATAATGTTGGCAATATTATGGGTGACTTGCCATGGTTTATATATTAGTTATTTATTGGTTATATGTTGGTTATGTGATGTATGTTACTTATGGCTCTTGACATGTTTTGATGAATGTATGAATGATTGATGAATGAATGGAATAAAAAATGTTATTGCAAATATTATGAGAGGGAGTTAGACCTTCTTGGTGATTCTCAAATAAGTTTCACTCGTATGATCAAATATGCATTCATAACCTGTATCTTACATGCATGTCATGTGTTTGACGAAATGTTTGTTATGTTCTGGGAAATCTAGGTCAAGTTTTGCCTCTAATTTTGAATGTTTAGCTTTCTTTTTAAGTCATTTATGATTCTAAGAAATCTCAGGTAGTTATGGGCAGTGTTCTAGAGGTTGATCTAGAAATGTGGCTCAGATCTCAGGACCACACCCTTTGAACTGGGAAAGTTGGGTCACAACCGCACTCAAGTAGTGTTTTACATGTGGTTGGAGGCCTATAACCGCATGGAGGCCTTGTCATGCATGCAGTTGTGGGTAATTTGTGAGAAATGTAGCCCCAACTTAGGGTTTGGTCACTTGGGGTGGTCTCTTGGCCCATGAGTGTCCTGTATCCTTTAGGGATGTTATGAGTTGTCAGTGTGTGGTGAGCTATATGACCCACTTCCTTAACTAAAGCTTGGAGGTCAGGTATTTTCATAGTAACTATTCGTCTCATGTTTACTCTGTCAGGCTAGTGAACTTGGATAAATGTGGGAGGGGTGGTTACAAAGGGCCTTCATTGTTGGAACTCTAAGATGACTATTTCTACTTATACTAACCATTTTGTATTGAATTTACAAACATTGTTGAAGAGGAATACCCTTGGCACTCAAGGTTACTTGTGTGGAAGTGATCCCAAACACTAAAATAATTTGGGGCTTTCCTTACGTAGGTAAAATGCAATCACTAAAATAATTTTCATATCAATTTTGGGATTTTAATGCATTTTTTTCAAACTAATTTGTTGTGAGTAAAAATGAGAAATTTGTTCCATATTGCATAAGTACAAGCTAAGTCAACCGATTCTAGTGTTTGAAAGTGTTAAATGGTCTTAAATTTATAAAATTAGAATTAGTGTATTTAGTGTTGAACAAGTATTTGCAAGGACCATAAAATCTTTATTGTTTTTATATTGGGATTATTTCATATTTTTTTATAAAACTAGTATTTAGAGTAGGCTACACTAGGTTAAGGACTTGGAGCTCCTTGTGACATCCCTTGAAATTTGGGGTTTTGGGGGTCTCTCTACATGTTTGTAAATATGTTGCCACATCCTTGAAATTTAGTGGAACATTAATAATAATATAGAGAATATCTAAAGAATAATTGTCATAAAATAGATGTAGGAAAACTTTACAAGTCCTAATCTAGGTACTTCCTTCACATGCAATTCTCACACCTTGAATCCATGTATTAACACACAAAATTGAGTGGTTATCTAATAACCAACTCTACTACAATTAAAAACTTACTCCAACTTCCATAATGTTTAATTCCTTTTCTAAAATGATCCATATTGTATCGTTATATTGTTTGTCATCCATATCAATGCCTTTAGAATAGAAAAAGTGGAGGAATAAGCTCACGGGATTGTTTTTACCAACAAGACACGGTTTAGCAAAACAGGGTCTAAAACCTTCTTAGAGCATTTTGAGGCATCAAATGATGTCTTTTTGGGGTAAGACTTTCAACACTTTAATGTAGCACCTTTTCATCTTGTTCTACATCTAGAGATCTTTCCAACAATGCAAGAAGCACATCAATTGGAGTCTATATGCAAAACTTATGCCACTCAGAAGTTGACCATCCTGTTTTGACCACCATGGTTCGAGAAGTGTTGCGTCAGCCCCCATTATTCATGGAAAAGGGGCTAGCCATGCATTTATGATGTAAAAGACTAGAAGATTCTATATTGTAACTCTAGTTAAGAGTTGATGTAGTCAAACTTAACCACTAGTGGGCTATCGAGTTGTGTTATAACCAGGTCACTAAGAGGAAGAGGCGTTCCACTTTTTCGAAAGAATTTTGTTCTATAGTTGAGCAAAGATAGCTAGGAGAGATATGAGGTAGAGCACTAGTAGACTATCGGGCTCTACTATAACTAGGCCACTAAGAGGAAGGGGCATTCCATTTTTTCAAGAGAATTTTGTTCCATAGTTGAGCAAAGATAGCCAAGAGAGATAAGAGGTAGAGCACACACAGAGGATCTGTGCATTGTAATAGCCCATGGGCCACAGGCATTACTTCTTTGTATCTGCAGCGTTATTTTCTAGACAGAGAAAGAGAGCGAAGTGGTCTTACCTTCTGGCTGGGTTTTCTCACGAAAAGGTTTCCTAGAACATATCTTGTGTCTTATGTGTGTGTATGAGCATATTTTGTTGTTCTCTACTTTTTAACATAATTTCCATTCGCATGCATGCACTAATTACAGTTACATTTATAGATCTTGAGTTTTAATAAAGCTGTAATAGTGTAGAAATTTAGAATTTTAATATATTATTATCAAATCTGTTGTGACGAACTGTCCAATAAAATATCCACGACAATTTACGAATCATAAAAGATGATAGTTTTTTATGGTAAATATTTCTTCAAATTATTTTGCATTTAAAAAGGGTTATCCATCGTTGTGTATGAATCATAAGAAATGAGATGATGATTTTTTATGGTAGATATTTCTTCAAATTATTTTGTGTTTAAAAAAATTGGGAAGAATATTTTCTAGTGGGAAAAATGTGTTTTTTAAGAAATAACACAAATTGTCCATAAAGATGAATTAAATATTCATGGACTAATGTGAAGTAGATTGGTTAGTATAACTCTAGATGGTCGTGAAAAGAATTTTCAAAAACAATGTAGTATCCTCTAGAGTCTAGACACTTGCATGATCTTATCATTACACTAGTTTAAGGCGGTGGTCACGAGACATACTTAGAGCTTCGTCAATACATATATTTCATGGGATAGCACTTGTTTCAATTGTATTTGGTTGTATTCTTATGTCAACAACTTTCATAAAAATAAATTTTATAGGCAAAAAATGACAAAAACAAATTTGGGTAGAGGAACAGAGAGAGAACCACTTTTTTATAAATAAATAAAAAAGCAAATTACAAGGTAAATGGTTTTTGGTTTTTTGATAATAAAAATATATAATTATTATATGGTAGTTTAGATTTAAAATGATAAATGATGCTTTAAATTTCTAAAAATATAGATGATACTTAAATTTCTTAAAGTTTAAAGAGTGTATAAATGATGCTTTAAATTTCTTAAAATTTAAAAAGTGTGTATAAAAGCCGTTAATGGTTTTGGATTTTTTAGAAAAAATAAAATAAATTATTATAATTAGTTTAAATTAAAATAATAAAATTAAAAACTTATACTTTCCTTATATAAGAAAAAAATGTGTGAGAAAATAGTTTTCAGAAAGATTTTTATTTTTTTAATAAAAATGTCAAAAAAAATGATTTTAGTTTTTATAATTATTAAATTTAAATTCTGATAAATCAAGTTTATTATTTTATTTGTTAATACTATTTACTTTGAAAAAAACGAATTTATGTTAATGGTCAGTGTGTGCATTTTGGCAGCTCTGTCAAACATCATTATGGATGAATTCCATTTGTTATGTGACCTCCACTCATATCACATCACCAGAAGCTTTGGGTTATGAGAAGATTTGGGTCATGGTAGTTGAAAAAAATAGTTATCAAAAACCTACTTCCAAGAATTTCTATATGTTTTTGCAAAGTTGTTTTATCCTCATATCCTAAATATAGGAATTGATTTCATGATCCATAGATATTTAGTATTGTTTTCTAAATTTAGAGGTATTGCATCATCCTGAGGACCATTAAGAGGAAGCCTAACCTTGAGAAGAATAAATCTAAGTACATAAATCTCGTGGTTATAATAAGTTTAAGAAATATACAAGTTAATGTTTATTTAAATAAAAAAATCCAATAAATTATTGACAACTGTATTTATAATAGCATTTTGGAGATGTGCTTATATAGTAATTCAGAAAGTGTTTCAAATAAGAGCAGCCATTTGTTGAGATTTGGGCACTCATGTTGGTTGGTCTTTCACTTTGTTATGTCTAATTCATTTAGGCATGAATATTACAATGCTCAATTAGATCCTCAATTGCATGTCTATTATCAATTTTGTTGTGCTTATAAATGGTCATCCATCTAATTTTTTAAAATCTTCCTAGGGACTTAGGAAAGGATGCCCCCTTTCTCGTTACTCTTTCTTCTTCTAGTGGAAGTCCTCATATTTTTCATAAGAAGGATATTGTTTTAGGAAAAATTAAAGGTGTGAAGGTTATATATCAATCCTATATTTTCACATTTATTATTTTTGGATGATATCTATGTTTTCTTTGAAGGTTTACAATTGTATGTTTTGTCAGTTAAAAATATATTAGACTCTTTCAAGTTGGTCACTGGAATGAAGGTGAATATGGAGAAATCCATAGTGTCTTCTAGTAATATTTATAATAATGTTATGACTTCTCTTTCACAATATTTTCCATTCAAAATTTTATCAACATGAAGGAAGGATTGAAATATATGGGTTTTTTCATAAATCCAAACTCCTACAAGAAGAGCCACTAGACTTGGA
Source organism: Pinus taeda (assembly GCA_000404065.3). NCBI lineage: Eukaryota > Viridiplantae > Streptophyta > Pinopsida > Pinales > Pinaceae > Pinus > Pinus taeda. The sequence goes on from APFE030961346.1 coordinate 19,023, forward strand.
GGTTGAAAAAAAGTAGAAGCTTTGTTTCATGTATGAACTATGTGCTTCTTATCTGGAGGAGGGATGATTGTACTACTTAAGTTTTTGCTAGGAAAAAATCTTGTTCATTGGCCTTTGATCATGTCCATACTGAGAAGAATCATAAACAAAATAAGAAGCGTCAATTTTAAATTCCTTTGGTATGATTATAAGAATTCAGAAGGTTTCTCCTTATTCAGTTGGAAGATAATTGCAAATCCAAAATTACTTGTTAGTTAGGGACTTAAAGACCCGATTATTTTCAGCCAAGATCTTGTAGCTAATATTCTACGGAGACACCTCAATAACATATCTAGTTTTGGTAAGATAATAAAGGATAAATATTTTGCGAATAAAATTGAAGTGGAATTCATCAAAAGTGTTAGAAAAATTGTTCTCAGGTCATTTATAGTTTGGAAGGCCCTTCTTAATGCATTCCCAATTATTGGTAATTAGATTACCTAGAAGTTGGGGGATCATAGGAATATTATATTGGAATTAGATCCTTGGGATGGATAAGGGAATTGCTATAAACTTTTTTAAAACACCATATCCTCCTTGCATGTAATAGGTTTTTTTCTCTTGTGAATGTAATTTCCCCAGCAGAATAGTGATGGGGGCAAATTCTTAGAAATATGCTCAAGTTCTTGGTTTAGTAGCTTCGCGTGCTAAAGAGTAGTCAAATTGGTTGGGGATATGGTCACTACCATGATCAAAATTTTAAATGAAGATGAGGACCAAATCATATGGACCAGAATAACATGAACACGGGTTTTCGCAACCAATATCACTTATCAAGCCCTAATGGAAGATCAACCAATGGTCCACCAACCTCATAGTGATGTTTCTTGTGGAAATATAAAGCCCCCCTCAAGAAAAAGTTAGCGTTATGGATCACTTGTCTAATAAACTTCTTACATGAGACAATTTCTTAAAAAGAGGATGGTTGGGCCCCGATTGGTTCTCCCTCTCAAATCACATTAAGGAACCATACAATATATTTTCACACATTGTCTCATTTCCTGATAGGTCTGGGCATTGGCTAAACATTTTCTTAACCCTAAAGTTTTTTCTTGGTTTAAAGAACCTTTGGATGAGTGTCTCCTAGAATGGTCAAATGACACAATAGTCTCAACTTTCCCAATTTTGCCTATAGATTTTTTTCACCTTTTCTTGTTAGCTAGGAACATAGACATTTTTGAAGAAAAATAGATTCTTGTGGAGGTTCTTTTAGGTATTATTGGACATACATGCATATTTTTCAAGGATGTGATTAAGAATAAAAAACCAAGAATTCCTGCAATGCATGATCTAGATAAATAAATTCCTTGTGGATTTTTTTTATGGATCTAGCCAATGTGATCCTCCAATATGTGGAGTAGGTGATGTTTTGTTTCTCAATAAATGTCATCATTTTATCATTAAGTATGCACCTGGTCCAGGCACAAATACAAGGGATGAATTTTTAGCCTTATGGGCATATGTTTTTATGAAAAATCTAAAGGAGGTGAAAAATATGCAAATATTGGGAGACTCCAAGATCATAGCGAATTGGAGAAATGACTGAGTTGGTATTGTTTCCCTACATCTTGTTCATATTCTTCAAGAGATAAAACAGGCTTCTAAGCCACCTCAACTTCCAATGTTCACAACTGTTGTTTTTGATAAGTATGTTGGTGTTCCATTTGATGCAAGCAATCCAAACATTGTGCCTATCACACAAGTGATAAGAGGAAATCGAAAACAAAATCCTTTGAAGATGGCATGGGCTCTTAAAATCCACAAGTCACAGGGATTGACTTTAGGACGAGCGTTAGTTGATATCGGGAATAAAGAGCAACAAGGCCTTACCGTCACAGCCATATCAAGAGTGAAATCAATAGATGTTTTACGCATTGCACCGCCTTTCCCTTTTCAAAGTTATGCCAATATGAAAGATAGTGCATACATTACAATTAGGAAGAAAGAAGAGGAGTGATTGAAGTCCATATCGCTATGACATACAACTAATAACATTATGACCTTCTTTATAGTATGTTTTTTGAATTGCTTTTATTGTGCTCTTGATTTACTTTTAATATAATAATAATTTTCATATATTTATGAGATTAATAAATTCATCATATTCATAGTAATATTTGAGAAATTTGTTTACATCATTTTTCATGTTGTTCAATTTACTTATTTTTTTTAAGTGTCTATTGTTCTTTTCTTTGCAACAGACCATTCAGGCATAAACAACAAGTTATATGAACCAATCATTCAAAATCATTTTTATTATTGGTTCATATTGATATTAATATTTTGGATTCATATTACATCATGAAATGAAAAAATGGAGGTTTTGAATATTGGCCATCACCATGGTCAATATTCATTTGTTGAATATTGGCCACAGTTTTATTCTATTTCCAGGGTTTTTTCTATTGTATTGTGAAATGAGGCTTATATTTGTAGAAATTTTTATATCATTTGGTTCATGTAACACTAGATTGTTTTTTTTTCATGTAACATTATAACATCAAGTTTTTTAAGATAAATACAAATGGGGTGTTATGTTTTATGTATGTTGTGTGTGCATGTCTTTATTGATTTTGCCTCTCTTTTTTTTAATCTTTCAAATACAGATATGGACAATAATGATGTCATCTATTATTCCATAACACTGCGCAATATTACTGGAGCTACAAGTTTTCTTTTGTATCTTCGGAACAAGTTTGATAGAAAACATGGGTTCCATCATGCTTTTATTGATGATCATTTGTGTGCTAGATGAAACGAAAACACATGTAAAATACTTGTTACATGTGCACCAGAGGGAGTCTGGGAGGAGAACAAGAAGGAATTGGTTGGAAAGCATTAAGTATCGTGATCATTATCCTGTTGATTTGAATTGGTGCTGCTTTTGTCATCATTCTGGTTGTGTTTTAGAAGAGGCCACTCCATAGATGACGTTTAATAGAGTGTTTCAAGTTCAATTTTGTAGTGGAATTTATTTGATGTAGAGAAAACAAAAAATATATGTTAAGACTCAATGTTCTTTCTGTGGTTGCTATGTTGGTGAAATTGATTTTTTTTTTTCTCTCGTTGTTGTTTTTATGTAGAAAATTGTATATCTCTGGTCTTAAAATGTCCTATTGTGTTGTTATTCTTTAAATCCAATGTGTGTAATTTAGATGTGTTTCTTGCATTTATGTTCCTTTACTCCAATGGCAGTGTTACTATTTTATTTTTTTCTATTGCATTTGTGATTGTTGTGGTCTTTTGTGTGATCCCTTCACTTTGTTCATGTCTTTCATAAATGAAAATATTGTTTACATTTATAATATTATTGTTGGGCTTTCATGTTCTAGCTTTTTATATCAATATTCTTGAGATTTACACTATTAATACATCATGTATTGATATAAATGCATTTATGGCTTAAAATTTATTTATTGTTTATAATGTAGTGATATAAATGTGTTGTTATTATTAATGTGATGATGATTTATCATGTTTTAATGCTTTATGGTTTACAATATGGTTCTTATATTGGTTGTGGTTTATGTTTTTTATTGTTGTTTTGTATTATAGCATTATTTATGTTTATAATATTGATGCCATGCATTTAGAGCTTAGGAGTTTTAAAATATTTAATATGACATATATTCTCTCATTTTCAAAACCAATCATCGTGAGAATTGTCAAACATTGCGTTATAACGAAGATTGTCTTGAGATGAAAACCATAATCAACCATCCTGAATCATGGTCAGCCATGGTCCAACGCCGCATTGTAACAAAGATTGTCTCAATATGAAAATTAACGATGGATAAGGATGGTCATTGATATTTATTTTTCGATTTTTAATATTTATCGTGGGGTTTAAACAACTTGGATTTATAATATTAATCCACTGGGGTTAAAATATCAATCCTTTCCATTTTTAATATTAATCCCTTGCATTTTTTGATCCCTTAGATTTATAATATTTTTCTCTTGGGTTTATAAGATTAAACCCTTGGGTTTATTTGTTCTTTAAGTGTATAATACTAATAATTACTTTGGCTTATCATTTTATCCCTTGGGTTTATTAATCCGTTTACTTTAAAATATTAATTGCTATGGTTTATTAATCATTTAGGATTTTAATATTAGTTTGTTGGGTTTATTTATTCCTTGAGTTTATTGGTTGCTTGGGTTTATTAATCATTTGTTTGTATAATGTTAATGCCTTGGGTTTATAAAATTAAAAATGCATTGGGTTTATTCATCCCTTTTATTTATAACATTAATAATCTCTTGGATTTATAATAATAATAATCCTTCGGCTTATTAAACCCCAATATTAAGGGTTTAATATGTTAGTTTTATAATTTTTATCCCTTTAGTTTATTTATTCTTTGGGTTTATAACACTAACAATGTCTAAGGTTTATTGATTGCTTGGGTTTATCATATTAATAATCATGAAACTTTATCAATCCTTTGTTTTTAGAATATTAATTCCTAGGATTTATGAATCTCTTGTGTTTGTAATATCGATCTCTTGTGCTTCTTGATCCCTTAGGTTTTTAATATTTATGCCTTCGATGACAGCGTTGTTTCAGAGCCAGAGGAGCAACTGAAGGAGTGATGCAGTACCAAAGGAGTGACGCAGAAGTTCACGCAGTGGCCAAAAGGAGCTCACACATTGATTACATCATCTCTCTGGGCCAACGCAGAGCTTGAGGGGCTCAGATTAATCAGTTGTCGGGTTGGTAGGAGCAGTGTAGATTCGATCTGTGGTGTTGGTGGGATGATGTTTATGTTGTTCCATAACAATGTCTGTGGAGACGAAACCAAGGTAGAGGGAGTCACTACCTTAACAGATTTCTTGCCAAAGAAATCTAGGTTATGGTTGTTGAGCAGCAGCAAAGGAGGACTGGAGAAGGGGTGATTCGACATTATTTGGCGGGAGGATTTCCGTGAAGGAAATCAGGACTCAAAGGGAGTCTAGAAGTAACTTGTTCTTTAGAGGATTTCTAGCGCTAAAGAAATCTAGATATAAGTCTTGTTGGGGCAGCAGTGAGAGAGGGAGAAGAGAACCTATTATATACTTGTTTGAGCAGAGATGGCAGTCAATGGGCTGAGGGGTCAGGACATATTGGATGGAGCATCCAAATTTGTCATCTGGAAGGCTAGGATCCTGGTAGTCTTGGACAAGAATCACATCAAGGATTATGCCTTGAAACAGGTTGTTGTACCAGTTGATGTTGATCCTCTCAAGAAATACGAGGAAACTCAAGCAAAGGTGAAGTGCATGATCTTGGACGGGTTCAAGGATCATGTGGTCCCACATATTGTTGAAAAGGAAACAACAAGGGAGATGTGGGAGGCCTTGACTACCTTGTATGAGGGAACTTCCGTCCAACGAAATATGTTGCTTGAGAACTAGCTAAGACAGTATCAAATTCAGAAGGGAGAAGAAATCGATCCCTTCCTTCTCAGGTTGTGATTCAAGACCATCTGCCTTCCATGGGGTCTACACCAGATATTAAGTTCATGGTCAGGACTGCCCTAAATGCAGTTACTGAAGATTGGGAGACATTTGTCCAAAGCATCTTGGGTAGGGCTTCTCTCCCCAGTTGGGAGGAGATGTGGGCAGCTCTTCGACAGGAAGAGACCATGCAGTTAACCAAGGTAGGAAGCAGTGGAAAAGGAGTCAGAGTCAAGAAGGAGGAAGAGGAGGATGCAAATCTCACATCAGTGGGACAACAAGGGAAACAAAAGAGGAAAAAGAAAGACATAACCAAATTTAGATGCTTTAGATGTGGGGAGCTGGGAAATTTCGCCACTCACTGCCCTCATAAGAAGGGTAAGGGATAAAAGTCTGAATCAAAGGTTGCTCCAATGAAAGTTGACAAGGAGGACAATGACGAGGATTGTGCCATGAGTGCTCATGCACCTCTAGAGAAGAGGTGGGGCAACATTGAGTTGTAGTCAGGAGGACTACACTAGGGTAGGATCCTTGAGGTGCCCAAACTCTTGGATCACATACAACTACGAGAGCCCTTAATGGTAATAGCATAATGACGGGAGTCAGTTGGTGTGTGAGATGATGGAGCGATAGTGGCAAAGCTAGAGTGCCAAACTCTGAAGCAACATAGTAGAGTGTTGAGCAGTGCGGGAGGCACATAGCAGATACAACGGCAACACAATAGCATCAGAGGGTCAACACAAATTAACAGCAGAGGTAGCTTCAACATCACAGGGCATCCAGACTAACCAACATGTTAGCTTTGGGTGCTACAATTGCTTACCTCTCAGCAATTGTGTTGCAGTGCAGCAGTTAGCAGGGTAGTGTTATGAGAAACACGATGCATCATATTGAGAGGGACTTGTAGTACAGGTGCAGCGGTGGTAGTGGAAATGTCATGGGCAGTAGTATAGGTTGCAGTAGTGCAGTGGATGAAGGGCAGCGGCCAGAGGATCAGCAGCACACGTGATCGATGTCGTGGATTAGTGTGATACTTCTACTGGGAAGTATTGCTAGAGCACATTCCTCGCTGTTGATTTTGGGTGGCACCGAATGTACTCTAGTTCTGAAATTTTGTGGAGAGGCTAGAACACATGAGATCTCCAAAACCCAAAATAATTTAGAGAAATTCCACTTGTATTGTGAGTTATTAAAATAATTAACATTTTTAATGGGGTTCCTAAGTTTAAACTTAGGAAAATAAAAATATTAATGAGTATTAATAAAAATATGGATGAGAAGCTTCTAAGTGACGAGAATCAAGTCTAATTTAATCTTAGATGTTGATTAGGGACTTAATCTTGGCCGTTGATTCATCAACAGGAAAAGTATAAGAGGAGGCTTGAGGGTCAGTTGGAGCACCAAGTGATCAGTGAGTTCGATTTTTCTGGGGCGAGGTTTGCTGAGAAAATTGAACAAGTGATCTGAGTTGTAGTGAGAGGGGTAGAAGCATAGATTTGGATGAGAAAGGCATTCTGATCCAAAGAGTACATGGCATAGAGGTAGCAATATCATTAGAGAGGCAGCGTAGAGGCTTACACAACCCAGGAGGGGCTCACATAGAGCTGACATAGGACATGAGCATCTCTTGCAGTGGCAGTGCAAAGTATTCGTCAGAAGTCCGAGATTTCGCCAGACAAGCAAGGTTCTAAGCCGGGAGGGCTGAACAACAATCTTCCTCCAACAAATCGATCCAGCAGAAGGGGTCATGCAGTCTCTTAGAGGCAAGATGCTAGCCTAAGCAATGATTGCTCAAGGATTTTGCAGTGTTTGTCGGGAGCCAAATCACTCATTGGATCAGTCGTGACTTGGGGAATGAGGTAAACCATCGTATGTATTTCTTGCTTCTGAGATTTCTCTGAAAGGTTAGCTGGTGTGAGAGGCAGCCTATTGTACTCATATTCTGCTTGCTTAATAATACAAACCCTCTATCTGCTACACCGGTTTTCCCGTATTGGGTTTTTCCAGGGATGTGTTGTCCAAAAATAACGATGTCCCTTGTGTGTTTGTCTCATCTATTGTTTTAATTAATGATCTGCATGTCAGTGTAGTCTGCAATAGTGTTTTTCATCATTGTTTATAAATTAAATAACTTGTTGAATGAAATAACAAGTAGGATATGCTAACTAAACCAATGAATACAGTAGGATTTATGTTTGTAAAGATTCATAAATTTTCACAGGGTAAATGTGGGAGGAGGGTGTTACAACTTTTATCTCTTTTTCAGGCTTGGGGGACAACTCTACAAAAAAATAATTATAAAAAGAGAAGGGAGGGAACATTTATTTCCATTAGTCATCAAATGGAAAAATCCTTTGCGTCACCCTTGAGCACGATGCTTGTTTGTTTCATTATCTCATAATTGGGTTTTAAATTTCCTAGGAGACATACCATACATATGAGTTTGTCTACTCCTCTAGCTGGTTAGTCTTCCAATCATATAGAACATGCCTGGATGCCTCCTACGTCATCGCATGATATCATCTGGTGCTCACTAATCATGCTTCCAAGTAACTTTTGTGTCATGGCGCTATGTGTTCAAAGGAAGTCTCAACCTGTGTTTCCCATCTACAGTAGCCTGATGAACTTTTTGAGTCGACCATCCCTATGTCAATTGTACTTGATCACTTCATGACTTCATCCATTACATCATCCCGATTTGTCCTGTGTCAATTGATGGTGGATATATGAAGGGCCTCCTTTGACAAATATTCTCTTGTTGACTTCATCTCATTATCCAGGAGCTTGATCTAGGAAGTGGTAGTGCCTTGGAGCTTGTAGACGTCAGTGGTAGGTTTCCTCACAATCGATTATCGGTTTACATCATTGGCTCTTGATTGGTCGAGTTCACTAGTGTTCGATGTCAGTTCATCTATTTACACTTAATGGAATGCACTAGGTACCTTGGGGTCCATTTTCCTCATTGGTGGATTCCCTCACACCTGTTACTGGTTTACCTCATTAACTGGTAATCAAACAGTTTTTACCATGCTCGACATCAACTCATCTATTCGCATGATGTAGATTCGTATCGTCGGGGTTATGTCGAAGACCCTAGGTTAGGGACATCTCACTCTTATATGGCATCCTTCCTAGGCTGCATTAGATTTATGTATCATTTATGTACTTTCAGGGCTATTATGGGGCACCCCCTGTCTGTTATGTGTCCATAGTCCTACTGATGTATATTGTTACATAGATCCACATTTGTATTTACTAGTGGCTATGTTCTATCTATTGAGTCATATGTATCCTCTATGTATGTCTTAGTGGCTATGTTCTAACATTTAATGTCATGGACCAACAATATATTTTATGGTGGCCATGTTTAATATCTTCTTGTGGCAAAGCATGGGTATTCTCGCCTCGGGGATGTTATCAACATATATGAGACTTCAACTCCAGTTTCTTCCAATTCGAGTCCTTAGATTTGTCTCCTCACTCCTGTTTTGACCTCTGAGTTATGACATAATGTATTTTGGCCATCAACCTCTCTTCTAACCTCATATATTAGTGGGCATATGTTATCAGCCTATTTTTCTCCCTAGGGTTAATGCCTCTAAGACATCATGTTGATTGACCTTTTTCTGGGCCTCAAACCTTCTTTTTTCCAGTCAGGACACCGAGTTACATGGTGATGGCTTGTCAAAGCGACCAAAACCTTTCAATTGTTGGAAGCTTGCCTTATGAGAGTGATTGCAGTATATTTCTCCTCGTTCTATTCTTGCGATTGAGGAATCTTTATAGAGTCTCATGGTTCCTATGAGATCAGTTCGACTCATCACATATTCGAGTTGGCTAGGGCTTATCATTCAGAAGCTTCCATAACTTCTCGTCACCTAGAGCTTCCACATTCATCCTCTTAGGAGCTTTATTCATCCTATTTGTGCTGGACCACTTGAGAGGGTCAGGCTAGATAGAGCTTGAGTTAGAGTCTTTAGGATTCAAATTTTATGCTTTAGCACCAAATTTCTACTGAGGGAGACATAGTTTGTGAGGATTATGCTCATAAAGTATTGATTTTGCATGGAGCTTTTCCTACTATAGTGAGGAGACTCTGTCATATTTTGGAGAGGTGACCTGGGGGGAACGTATATATGTATCTTTATTTTGTATTAATATAAATCTATATTCCTTCCATGTATTTACACGTTTGCAGTAGTTACATATATTTATTCTAGGATGTTTTGAGCTGATGATCTTTCGAGGAATATCACTTGTCATACTTGAGTTTTTGTGGTTGTGCGCAAGTGCTGAGATCGAGTGTGGATGAAGCAGATCGTTTGAGTGGAGCACTGGGATTCTATAGTGAGCTCAAAACCCTTCACTGACCTGCGAGGAGGCCAGGTGCATGATTTTTCTTTATAGCATATAGAATTGTTTGTATGTTGCATGTATGAGCATTGGGTTGGGATTGATCTATCTATCCATTAGCCATTTTTCCTTTTACTATTTGGTGATCCTTTTCGAATAGAGGATCGCAGAACAATAACTCCTTGCATGTAAAATTCATTGCAACAGGGTGGATTTACCCATATAGCTTTTGTGGACATAATGACCACTGATCATCCATGTCTGTGAACCAAAGACCTATGCCTCACATGAATATACACATTATGTTCTAGATAAAAAAGAAAAGAAAAGAAAAATTACATATCAATCTTAGATAAATGCCATTTTTTTAATTATATTAGTTTTCTATATTTAGGGAGACAATTTGATTCTTTATCTTTCATCTTTTTACAAGATTCCGTAAAAAAATGTGTAGACATTTTTACTATTCTTTCTAGTAATTAGATTTGTGGTTTTCTCAATTTCCATTACAACTATCATATTTGAGTAGCATTATCTTACTCTAACACTAATATAATCATATAATTAAACTTTAATAATACTATAAAATTAATTTAATTTAATTATAAATATTAGAAAAAAAAAAAAAAACAAAAACAAAAACAAAAACTTTGCGAATAATTTAGTAAAATTGCAATCGAACTAAACCTCAAATTAGTATACCGTATACCAAACCTAGTTATATATTATACCCAGCATGCAGTATATATCGTATCCTGTTTTTAGTCAAATTCATATTAGTTGAAGTGTGACTAAAAATATTTGCCTATTTCTTATGGTTTAAAATTACATATTAAAATTTAGATCTTCTGTAGACTTTTTTCCTGCAACTCCTCTAGGGTTTGCATCAGGCAATAGCGGCAGAGCTCAACCTTTTTCGCGCGGTACTGGCTGGCAGTGGCCCACAGATCTGCTGAAGGTTGCAGTCCCTCGCATGGGGGCTCCGTTTACGGCCTAACACGGGTTGTTTTCCTCCTTGAGGGTGACCTCATTTGAAATGGATCATGGCAATGGCTCCAAAGACTCCCCTTCACCTCCTCCTGAACTGGAAGCGTTCAGGTCTCTTGTTGCAGCCTCAGGAAAACGACAGCCTTCCGGACCTCAGCTCAGGTTCATAAAAAAACTGGAAAGTATTCCAACGGTGTCTTTGTCGGTGAAAGACACTTGTAGATCAGCACTGAATCTCGCTGAAAGAGGATTAATCAGCCAGTTTACAGGGTTATGGCCCTCCTGAAAAGCCGTTGAAGAGTGGGTTAAGCGCAACTGGATCCCCCTGGTCAAAGAAGGAATAAAAAGTTATTTCTTGGGCAAGGGTTTTTTTGTGTTCGTGTTCGAAAATGCAAAAGATAGAAGCCTGATTTTCAGAAACGGGCCATATTTTATGGGCCTTCAAGGACTATATTTGAATAAATGGTCCCCAGACTTTGATCCAGCTCAAGATGTGCCCAAGGCGGTGCCAGTCTGGGTGCGCCTTCCTCATCTCCCCCACCATTGTTGGAGCTAGAACTCACTACAATCCATCGGAAATGCTCTCGGCAGATATATAGACCAGGCACCAGGAAAGGATCAATACTCCTGTGCGACAATCTGCGTAGAGGTCGACCTAGAAATCGAGCTTCCTGAAGCCATTAAGCTCTCGGTGGCGGACTGGACGCATATCCAAGAACTTGACTATGAGTAGCTTCGATTCAAATGCCGATATTGCCATGAATACGGACACTTCGCAAGATATTGTAAGAAGAAAAACGAGGAAACTACAGAGAGAGAAAAAGGAGAGCAATGGAAGCAAGTAAAGAAAGCAGCAAACAACAGGCAGAACAACAAAAATAAAGGCAAGGAGACAGGGAATAAATCATGACAAGAAACCGAAAGCCATCAAAATTCCGGGAACAAGGAAGTCACCAGCGAAGTGGAGGAAAAAAACCCCTTCGAATCTCTCACACCTCCCTTAGAGCCTCTGGAGACAGAATAAGAAGACCCACCCTAGCTCAACAACAGCGACCTTCAAGCTCCAGGTAACACATCAAATCCGAACCCAAGTAACAACACCTCCCCTTCATATGCGGATATAATTAAACAGAAGAAGAAGAAGATAGAAAATGCTGGCTCCTCGGATGACGAGACCTTTGAAAGGCCATCCAAGCGAGCCGGAAGGAGATCAAACAAGGAAGCTAGGGAAGAAGAATCAGAAAGGCAAAAATCCCTCGGAAGCCAAGCAACTATTGAAATGACACTGGGAAGGAATACCAGGCCAAGGGTCCCCAAGGGAGGAGGTCCTACACCAACAAGCTGTAAATGATGAATCTGGTCTCTTGGAACTGCAAGGGATTGGGAAATCCCACTAAGGCAGAGGCCATCAAAGACTTAATGAAAATGGAACCCATAGATGTACTCATGCTCCAAGAGACCAAAATAGAAGGGGAGATCCTTCTTAACACCAGCAATACCAAATGGAAATTTGACTCGGGGAAGGTAATCAATGCAAGAGGCTCGGCTGGAGGAATAGGCACATTCTAGTCTAGGAACTTATTCACTCTAGGCAGATTCCATGAGTCCCAACATTGATTTATACAGAACTATGGCACACAGCAAGTAAAGCTAAACTAGATTTGTTTAACATGTATGTCCCGGTGCATTATGAGGAAAAAAAGAGTGTTGGAAGACTCTAACAGATTTCTTAGAGCAATACAGTCCTACGAATATAGTCATAGGAGGGGATCTGAACATAATCCTAGATCCTAAAGAAAAGCGAGGCAGATCCTCTTCAAGAGATCCCTTCCTCTCCACTATGGAAAATCTCATTCAGTTATGGGACTTAGTAGATTTTAAGCCAGTGAAAGGAGCATACACCTGGACAAATAATAGAATAGGAGAACACCATATTTCAGCAAGGCTAGACAGATTCCTCGCCAGCAGCTCAATCATGATGGACAACAGAATAGTCTTCTCCAAGATCCTTCCTAAATTAACATCGGATCACAAGCCAATTCTCCTGCACATAAAGGAGGAAGAAGATCTCGGTCCTCTCCCATTCAGATTCAGTCCTCTCTGGGTCGAAAGAGAGGGGTTTCTTGAAACTGTACAAACAACATGGAAAAAGGATGTCTTAGGCTCCCCAAGCTTTGTATGGGAGCAAAAAATGAAGAACACCAAAAAGGCACTTAAAGAATGGATAAAGAAAGTCGCCAACACCCCCACCAGCCAGAGGAAAGAAGCAACAAAACAGTTGGAAGAACTTCAAATTGGGCTGGAAGAGAAATCCATCTCAACCATGGACCTAGACAAAGAAAAATACGCCCAAAGGAAAGCATACAGCTCCTTTAGAAATGATGAGGAATACTAGCGATTAAAATCTCGCAACCTGTGGCTCAAAGCAGGGGACAGGAATACTACATATTTCCATAGACAATACAGGGCTCGGATCTCGCGAAATCACATTGCAAAAATTACTACATCCAGTGGACAGGTATGCAAAGGATTTGAACAAATCAAGGAGGCCGTAGTTAAGCATTTCCAAAACCTTCTTAGTGCTGGAAAAGATGGGAGTGAGGAGGACATAGAAGAATTCCTCACAAACATTCCCTAGCTAGTTAGCTCAGATGAAAATGAAGAAGAATAAATATCAAACCCTACTAAGGCCAGTTTCAGAAGAAGAAATATCAAACATAGTCTGGTCCATGGAGCCAGACAAAGCTCTCGGGCCCGATGGTTTTTCAATTCACTTCTATAGAATATGCTGGGAGATAATCAAATCTGATCTCCTGAGAATGGTTCAAGGTTTCATGAGGAAGACAAAGGTTGGAGGCGGCATAAACTCTACTTTTCTCGTCCTTATTCCAAAGGAAGCAAACCTAGGTTCATTCGATAGATACAGACCTATCTCATTATGTAACTCATCCTACAAGATACTGGCCAAGTTGTTGGCAAATAGAATCAAACCATTACTATAGAAACTAATTTCCCTAGCTCAAGGTGGTTTTGTGAAAGGGCGACACATTCTGGATAACGTCATTCAAGTTCAGGAAGCTCTGCACTCCAGTCATTTGCGAAAAGAACAATGTATGTTAATAAAACTAGATATGTGTAATGCCTTTGATAGAGTTAATAGGTCCTTTTTGTACAGGGTTCTATCATTTTTTGGCTTCAAAGAAGACTTCATCAACTTAATCAAAGCATGCCTGAAGAAGATATGGATAGCACCAATGATAAATGGCAGACCTGCAAATTTCTTCCCAGCCACAAGGGGCCTGAGACAGGGTTGTCCCCTTTCACCCTTTCTCTACATTATGATGGCAGATTCTTTAAGTAGAAAGTTGACTATGGAAAAACAAAAAGGCAGTATACCAGGGATCAGAATTGAGAAAGGCATATAACCAGTGAACCATGCATTATTCGCTGATGACTCACTCTTGTTGGGGGGGGCCTCTTCAAGAATAGTAACAGCCTTCAGAACCATACTACAGAAATTCTGCAGCATCACTGGCGCACTGGTAAGTGAAAAGAAAAGTGCAGTCTATGGTTGGAACACAGACCAACACGCAATTCAGAAAATCGCAGAAGACTTGGGATACACAGGGCTCGCAGAATGGGAAAGAATCAAATATTTGGGTCTTCCTATAATGCTGGGTGCAAATAGAAATCACTTATGGGAGGAAGTAATTTCAAAATTCAAGAAGAAGATAGCAGCGCGGGGAGGATTTTGGTTATCCACAGGCGGCAAACTCACCTTAATTAAATCTGTCCTCTTGGCTCTGCCCACATTTCAAGCTTCTTTGATGATGGCACCTAGATTCATTTCAGATCAAATTTCCAGATATATATGCAATTTCCTGTGGAACGGTGGGCGAGGGAACATCAACTGATTCCACCTAATCGGCTGGGATACAGTGAAAAGACCGATGGCGGAAGGAGGTCTACAAGTTCGTGATCCTGTGTATGCAAACGTGGCCCTGGGCTGCAAATTGCTATGGCAGTTATGCGCTGAGCCCAACCATCCAGTAAGCCAGATCTTCAAAAAGAAATACCTTAAGAATCAGACCATCGCGACTTACAAGCTGGAGAAGCATCCAAAAGGCACGCAGGCCTGGAAATTGTGCATCAAAGGTATAGAGTTCTTCAGAAGTCATTTATACCGCATTCCTGGCAATGGGAAGAATACCAATTTATGGAAAGACTATATAATGGGACATCGGCCACTTAACGAAAAAATGGAGATCGCTGAGATCAGAGATTGGCTCCGAGCAAGAGGCATCAGGAAAATTAAAGATTTATCAGAATGGGACAGGAATGGCAATTGGCAGAGATGGAAATTACCCAGAATTCCAGAACAATTAAAAAATCAGTTGGTTGTCCTCACTGACACAATCTCTGATTTTGCCCCAGTTCACATCGATGATGAAGACATTTGGGGCTGGGGCAAGAATGGAGTGTACATAGCAAGCCAGGGATATTATCAAATGCAAAGCAAACAAGATTCATCATACCAGGGAATTGTATGGAAGCAGATTTGGGACAGCTTCAGCATCCCTAAAATCAACTTCTTTTTTTGGACATTATTCCACAACAAAATTCTCACGGGAGAAAACTTGTGCAAAAGGAGTATAGCAAGGCCACACAGATGCGCCCTCTGCAAAAGAGATCTAGAAACAACAAATCATATGTTTATAATGTGTGATTTCGCAAAGGAGGTATGGTCCATCTTCTTCTCTGGATTGAATGTGAGCCCCCCTTCTCAAAGCACGATAGCCTCCATGTTTACATCCTGGAATGCCAGCTATCCCCATCGGATTGTCAGCAAATAAATTTGGCACAAAGTATGGACAGCTGCGCCTAAATATGTTTGCCGGAAAATCTGGTTAGCCCGGAACGAGATTATTTTTAATAACACTGAGCTGCCAGCAGTGAAAGTGGCGGAACAAGCAAAGAAGCTTCTCTTAGAAAATCTCAATCACCATACAGCAAAGGAAGACAACTCCCTAAGAAGAGAAGAAAGAGCGTGGTTGGAAGACTACACAGGAAAAGACAGACATACAGAAATATGGTGCCCAATTCACAAGGAAAGATGGCAAATCTGTGAATCTGAGGACAGCTTCCAAAAGTGGTGGAAATCCCAGGACAAATGCACCATTTTCTTTGATGGAGCCTCAAAAGGCAATCCAGGGAGCTCAGGAGCAGGAGGTGTGATATTTTACCGGAATGGGAAAAAAGACAAATTCAGCTAGGGCCTGGGATTGAAAACTAACAATCAAGCTGAAATTCTCAGTCTCTGGAAAGCTTGCCAAATTGCCAGTAAAGAAAACCCAAATGAAATCCTAATCATAGGCGATTCAGAACTGCTGATAAAAACAATGGCAAAAAAGAAAAGTCTCAAGGATCCGGCACTGAACAAGAAGCTAGCAAGAGTAAACAGAATGTTGAAAGACCTCCATTCGGCTCAAATATACTACATCCTTAGAGAATTAAACAAAGACGCGGACAGATTGGCAAATATTGGATGCTCTCTTCAGGAAGGAATGATCGGCATAAATGCAGAACTTCCGACCAAGGCAAACATTCCTTAAGCGAAAAGAGTGCTTTAGTCATTATTGGAAATTGTAATGGTCGTTTTGGCTATGCCTGATCAGCTTTCTATCAATAAAAATTAACCGTTTCAGTTAAACAAAAAAAATTAGTATTTTTTAAAATATTTTAGAATTATTTTTCTTACCTGTGTAATCTTATTACTCTTATTGTGTAATGATAGTAAAAGTACACAAGTTACATCACTTTGTAGTCTAGGCATATATAAGAGGCTAAGTTTTGAGAACAGAGACTGTATTTAAAATGAAAGCATTGAGGATGGTACAATGCATTAGAAGCCCCCACTTACTAATAAAACATAGTCATTAAATAATATAACACTAGAGTTCACATCGGTTTAATGGGAATGAGATTCAATTAATTGGCACGTAGATATGAATCAAATTTGACACCACCATTGCAAATGCTTTATCGTTTAGATTGGCACCCTGCACATCATGAAACTCGTCACGAAATTGTGTCGAGATGAACCTGCTAGTTTTAGTTTATTTTATTAGGATAAGTGGCCCATGGCCTGATATTTACCTTTCAATTTTATTGTGTAGGTTACATTATTTATTATTTAAAAAATTCTGCAGCAACAATATGACACTAAATAAAATCTTTATTCCTTAAATTAATTAAATGATATTTAAAAGTTTTATATTTATTAATGGTTATTTAAAAGTTTTTATAATTCATATAGCTTTATATACATTTTATAATTTATATTATTATATACATATTTAAGAGTTTTTATAGTTTTATATAGTTTTATATACATTTATAATTTATATTATTTATATACATAAAATCAATGATTTTACCATTCATGTAATTATTCAATAACAAAAAAGGTCATTTAAATATTAATTTTCATGGTTTTATACACCATTTTTAAATATTAATTAACACATGTTTGAATAATATGACTGTATGATAGTTTTTGCACAATTGATTAAATACTTTAAAGCGTCTTTTTTCAATTTGATTGTAATTTAAAATTCAAGAATACTTGTCCATAGTTGATTAAATATTTTAGCATATATTATATAATTTCAAAAGTGTAATAGCATAATTTTAAATTTGGAATTCGGTAATATTAATTTCACTATTTACTTTATATATGGTTAGTTATATGGTGTTTACGATATTAATTATTCTCATTATATGGTATTTTTTAACATTATTTTAAATTCAACATTCAAGATGTTTTATGTGTTCTTTGAAACACTTCTTATTTGCATGCATCTCAATTATTAAAATTAAATTTGTTTGGGTTATCTTTGGTAACTTAACTCCAAAACTCATTTATTAATTTTTTAAACTTATTCACTAAATATTTAAACAAATCAACTAAAAAAGGTAAAAAGAAAAAGTCACACCTTTATTTACATTCTCAAATAAAATAAAAACCTTATTATTTACTATCCTTTTCAAAACTAAATAAATTTAATAATTAAAATAATAAAAACATATTATAATTATTAAAATTTATTGTTAATTTAATTTTCAAACTTCATTATATATCAAAATTAAGATTTGCTTTAGTAAATTTTTAGTTTTTTCATATTTTTGAAATACCTCTATCCAAATTTAAAATATATATATATATATATATATATATATAACAATTGTTAAATATTTTAAAATTTAAATTTTTGTTAAAATTATAATATAATATATATTATTATAATATACTTTTTTACTTTAATCTAATTATATTTAAGCTAAATCGGCATTTACATGCGAGTGTATGTTGGAACGATCGAGGCGGTAAGTTTTCACGCCCAGACCGTTATCGAATCCTGCGAAGGCTGCGCTGCAGCATATTATCTACTACTATATACAATTGTAATTGGACATATATAACTTCTTCAAGAGAGTTTGCCCTGGAAAAAAAACCGGCATATATTCCCTACTATATAACTTATTTAATATATAAGAAATAATTAGTTGCGAGACCCGAAAAAAACTTTTCAAAAATATATATAGTTTACATACACATTTTAATCGATAAAGATATATTAGAATACATAGACATGATAGGGAAAATATAATTGCTTATGTGTGAAGCAAAAGAACTTTACAAAAATATATATGCTTTATCATAAATTAATATTTTATGCGGCAACATCATACTTTTCAGAGGTGTGTAGCGTTTCAATTATCAATTAAATGGTAAAACCAAATCAAAACCAAAACGAGATAGAAAAATAAAGTTTGGCGGCATGATGCAAGAAGGGACTCTTATCAATTAAGTGATTAGTGGAAGTGTTAATTAATTGTATAGAAATGGGTCAATATTATATATTTTTTAATTATATATATATATATATATATTATCAATATATATGTGTATATTTTTTTCCTAACATTAGATTAAAGCTTTATAAAAACTAAAGCTTTATAAAAAATAGTATTTTTACTTATTAATTATAGAGAAAAAAAATTAAAATTAAAATATTTGATCTAAATATAATTATTTAAAAACATTAATAAATTATAAAAAGAGCTTCCTGCATAATCACATAAAAGATCATCGGCCGACGAGTTTCGAACCAACCAGTGTGGTTCATCTTCACACACAAGTTGCCCTGACATGAACCAACTGGTTGGTTCGAAACTGTCGGCATGATCTTTTTATGTGATTTATGCAGAAGCTCTTTTTACAATTATGATGGATCACAGAAGCCTCAATTCTACAATTAATAAATTTTATAAATTGTTGTAAAAATTTGAGAAGCCAAAATTTTTGACCATAAATTTATTACAATATAATTTGCATTTTTGGCGAATATAATAAATAAGGTTTATATAACACAATTCTATAAATTATCCTTGCCTCTGGTTAAATAATTGGTATATCAACTATCATTTATTGCATCTATGTTTTTCATTTTGCAATTGAACACAACTTTTACTTGCATCACATAGATACCAAATTTCATCAAATTTCTGAGTTGCTTTACTTCCACCTAGCATCTCAACTATAGACTAGTGGCATGGGTCATACAAGTTGTTGAGTTGTTATTTGTTTATTTTCACACACCACAATTAACACACTTGGAAATGATACAACACCCGCCAATCTCATTGGATGATTCACCTTTATTTGGGGAACCTAAAATACATGTAATAATATTAATTGACATTAACTAATTAATAACACAAACATATAACAAATCATTTTATTGTGATTGTACCACATTTTGGAATTTAAATTTAGAACGTGGAATTGGAATTTAATTTTAGGTCATGCTTTTAGGTAACTGACCCTCTTACTTATAATAAAATGACTATTTCATAATTTTGGAAACTATGATATTTTTGTTAGACATTAATAATATTAATGTTGGCAATGAGGTGTTGGCAATGAGGCACTTGTTAACAGTGGATTTTATTTTCAATTGCATGAACTGTGGATTTTATTTTCAATTGCATGAACTTATTAATTTTATCTCTAGAAATTAAGTACACCCACTCTTTCACACGACTTATAACAATTTGGTGACCTAGAAATTGAGCGCAACATCTTCACAACTCTCTACTTAACATTGACCTTCTGCTCATCCATGTTGTATACTTCTTTTATCTTAATTTTTCCCCATATATTTGTTAATATAGATTGCAACCTTCTTATGGTTTTTCTCATATATCTATTCTAATTATCAAGCACCCTATATACATTACTACCTTCTACATTTAATAGAATTAATATAGATTGCAACCTTCTTATGGTTTTTCTCATATATCTATTCTAATTATCAAGCACCCTATATACATTACTACCTTCTACATTTAATAGAATTTTGTGCTAGTGGTAATTATGAATATCTTCTTGGTTGTCCAGTTTAATGGCCAATATAATTCAATCCTCTGATAAATATTATGTATTGAGATTTTCTCTTCTAACATATTGATTCGTGTCGATCTATTTGGCTCGAATGTTAAAATAACATGCTATAGTAAATGTAGTAAAACGATAGAGTATATTTGGTAAAAAAAAATCATAATATATATTTATGATTAGTGTGAAGTTTAAGGTTGAATAGATAATATTAATGTTTTCAAATCATATAGTTTTAAAGTGTTATTAGTTCTATCTATGCTAGGGACTATAGGGTTTTCGTCACGTTCAAAGGTTATTGTGTTTTTTCTTAAGTTTCTTTAGATTGTTTTATTAAAATTATTTATTTAAAATAATAATAAATAAAATATATGGGTGTTTTATTGAAATTTTTATTGGCAAAAATCATTCCTATTTAATATGAATTCCATGGTGTAAGTGAATGTATTTTTAATGTTTATCATAATTCTAAATTATTAAAAAAATACGTAGTAAAAATTAGACAACTCCAAAGTTTAGAAAGCAAAATTATAAGTTCTCAGAATATTCTTAAGTTTTGGTTACAAAAAGTCTTAGTTGTTGTGTAGTGGCGGAATAAAACCTAGACTCAAAACTTGTTTAAACGGAATTCTACAATAATGAACAAAATTTGTTGTTGATAAATAAAATTTATTTGATTTATTTTATACATTAAAACACATTTAATTGGCTAATTTCAAAATTCAATAATGAAAACAACCTATAAAAAACACTAGTTATACGGCCTTGTTAGTCCCTGCCTGGGACTATTAGCGATCGATATCGCGTTGACCAACGATTAAATCAGTTTGACCGATTAATATATTCGTTACATTTCATGTTAAACTAAAGTTTATTCGTGGAAATTTCTGTGTAAGAAACTTATAACCAAACTTGTGAATTCAACCTCTTATTGCAGGCCTCACGTGCACCGATGTTATTTCCGCTGGGACAAGTTATTTTATCGTAAGTTTTTCGAAACAAATGTCTGAACAAGTGATTTTGGGCAAGTAAACTATTTTATGCAAAGTTTTTAAGCCTCCATTTCCAAGTGATTTTGGGCAAGTAAATTATTTTATGCAAAGTTTTTAAGCCTCCACTTGCAGTGGCCACCTGCATGTTCTTCCGGCCACTTGTCACCTCCTCTATCTCCTGTCCCGTCTTCATTCCACGCAATAAAGAACACATGCAATATCTCTTGCCTCCGCTTCATTCCTCTTGCCCCTCCATGCTTATGTTAGCCCAGTGTTCTCTGCAATAGTTGAGCTTCGTTGTATGAATCTTGCCCCTCCATGCTTATGTTAGCCCAGTGTTCTCTGCAATAGTTGAGCTTCGTTGTATGAAAATTTACCATTGTAGAGGTAGCATATTATCAATTATATTATTAGAGAGGTAGCATATTATCAATAGCATATTATTGATTCTTTGATAATAAGTTGCAGATTCAGAGAAAAGCAACAACACTTCTGCATCTATTTCAACACTTCAACATCTATTTCAAGTAAATAACCAAGTAAAAAACCAAGTATTTCAAGAAAATAACCAAGCAAGTAAACAACCAAGTAAATAAATATTTTTTTCTATTTCAGCAACTCTTATGGATCTATTTCATCTTTTCTATTTCAGAAACTCTTATGCATTTATGCATCTATTTCAGTTTTTCTATTTCAGTAAGTTTTTCTATTTCCGAAACTCTTAAGCATCTATTTGAGTTGAACTTATGCATCTATAATAACTAGCAAGTAAATAACTAGCGTTTTCTATTTCAAGCAAATACGCTGAACACTTAACCAATTTTTTCTATTTCAGGTATTTCAAGTAGATAATCAACGTTTTTTATTTTCTATTTGAAGTATTTATTTTCTATTTCAGAAATAATTAACCAATGTTTTTTTATTTCAAAGTGAATAACCACGCAGGCAAATAACACTCTTATGCATCTATTTCATCTTTTCTATTTCAGAAACTCTTATGCATTTATGCATCTATTTCAGTTTTTCTATTTCAGCAAGTTTTTCTATTTCGGAAACTCTTAAGCATCTATTTGAGTTGAACTTATGCGTCTATAATAACTAGCGTTTTCTATTTCAAGCAAATACGCTGAACACTTAACCAATTTTTTCTATTTCAGGTATTTAAGTATTTCAAGTAGATAATCAACATTTTTTATTTTCTATTTGAAGTATTTATTTTCTATTTCAGAAATAATTAACAAATGTTTTTT
>APFE030961346.1:67606-82320 GCA_000404065.3 Pinus taeda
TCATATAAAAAATTAAAATTAAAAACAAAATAAAAAATAATAATGGTTTAGATGTGAAAACCAAACTCTGGCACACTCTAACCTAGAATTCTTACTAGAAAACCAATCATTTGGCTGGTAAGAATTCCTTGTACTACTTGTTTACTATTTTTCATCACTTCAATAATGACTTGAGGACAAGTCAAAGATTTAGTGGGGGAGAACAATCAACATTTTTTTTTCCCTATCTCATCTCCTCATTTTTAAATCTTCAAGGAATTTGTTTCAGTAATTCAGTATTTCAATAAAAGAGTTGTTTTTGTTCTAATCAGAGGAACCTGTTCAAGCGACATGTAGTGGGACCTGTTCAGAAGACTATGTCAACATTACCAATATTAGAGGGACCTGTTCAACCAATATCAGAGGGACCTGTTAAAGACTACATTCAAGATACATCAGGCTACTTCAACAAAGTTTTCAAAGGTTGCTTATCATCAGAATTATAATCAAGGCTACATCAACACCAAAGATAAAATAAGCTTCACAAACATGGTTCTTCAGAGTTCTTCAAATTTTAAAGGGACCTGTTATATTCAATTTCATTTCAAAGGGACCTGTTCTGGACAATGAAGATCAATCATACCTGTACAAACAAATCATTCATACCTGTGCATGCCAAATCAACATTTTGTCAACCAACAAATGTAATGTATTGTTGAAATTTTTATTTTTAACATTTAAAATTCTTAAATTATTTTAGTGTTAAAAATGATAATTATGATTGCTTGTTATCAATTTCAAAAACCTCTATACTCATCACCTTTGTAATATTCCTAACCACTCACTTCATTATCACTCTGCTTATCATTTCCTATCACACCTTAACCTATTTCTATTCCTACTACGCTCTTCAAACCTTGTCATCAACTCCTCATTTTTAAATCGGCAAAGTACCAACAAGTAGTGGATACTCAATGTACAAGTCTGTTCCATGGAAAGACAAGTGTTAAACTGCTGGAGTTATAAAACAATATTTTGACCCAAGTCTGCTCGTGAAATATATATCCGTTATCATCATACAATTTGTATATTGTGTTCTCATAATTGTACCTCTGTAAATTAGTACTGCTCCTTTGTCTTTATGATGTGAATGCGCCTTCCAACTCTGCATTGTCATCATAGCAATTGGATGAAGGTCGGCTGTTGAGTTTTCATTTTATAAAACTCTAAGTTCATAAAGTGCATTACCGTGTTAGTGTTCAGACTCTGAGTTTCTCAAAGAGGGCTGAGATAGTAGGTGATGCAAAGGGAGAGAATAGCAGACATGCTTACCCCAAGTTTTTTTTACTTCCGCCCATAATTTGAGGATGTTAACCAGGTCAACTCAAGCAATTGAAGAAGGAAACCCTGCAAATCGAGGACATTACTAGGTCAGCTCAGTGGAACGTAGGAAAAGAGGTAACAAGTGAAAACCCTGATTGAATTTTTGAGCATAAAAAAAAGGGTTAGAACGGAGATTTTCAACAAAATGACCAATAAAACAGAGCCCGAAAAATTTGATAGCTCACAATATCATGAAGACTGTGTCACGATTTTAAGGGAAAAACACTGGTTGTCTTTTCTAGAGAAATTCAATGGAAACAATGAAGAAGTTACAAAGCAATTTGCATTTTCCTTCAATGGAGAGAAAGCTTTAATATGAAACTTCTCTTTTAGAATTTCAGAGGATACCATAGCACAAACATTGGGAACCAGTCCAGAAGGGGAAAAGTATTTCAAAACCAAACAATTTAAGGAAAAATCATGGAGTCAGTTTATGTCTAGGTCAAGGGTTTCCTCTGTCAACTGGAAAAAGGGTGTTCCTAGAAGTTGGCTAATTCACCCATGGGACGAAATGGTACTATACATTATTCAAAAATTTGTTACATGTGAAGGACGTTACAGTATAGTATACCTATATCACATAAAAATTTTGTTGCACTTAAAAGGTCAATGCACTATCAGTCTACCCTATTTCCTCTTACAGAGTTTGACTAAAATGTCGAAGACCATTCAGAAACAAAAAGGTAATGAAGATAGGAGTTTGTATCATTTTGGGTTGATCAAAATTCTAATTGAATTTGAGTTGCAGAGGAGAGGAAAAACATGGAAAGAATTTTTAATTGCCAATCAAATTAAAGAAGATGAACAGGAACAACAGCAAGAACGCACAGAGTTTATGCTTGATATTGATGAGGAAATCTCTGAGCGTAAGTCAAGCAATGTTCCTCAACCCAGCAGTAGTGTAAGGACAAGAAGGATGAGGCAAGAAACTGCCAAGAAAATTGAAAAAGATAAAATCTTCACTACTTATAAGAGAAAATCCAGGAGAATAAAAAGGAATCAAACACAAGATGATCAACTAGAGTCGAATGCAAATGCACCAATGGACATTGAAAGCAGTACTAATTCAAAACCAGAACAGGAAGCAGAAATGGAAATTGAGAGTAACACAGGAAAAAGAAAAGAGCCAGCACCTGCAAACAAGAAAGAAAGAAGGTTAGAGAAACAGATTGAAGAGCTAAAAGAGGAATTGATGGAAGCAAACATGTTAGAGAAGGTCATAAAGAAGGAAAATGAAATGTTGAGAGCTCAGAGCAAGAAGATTCAACAGAAAAATGAGAAACTGAAGAAGCAAATCAAAGAACTTAAGACTGATCAAACTGAAACATGCAAATGGGCGACAAAATGGTACACTCACAAAAAAGTTCTCAAAGAAAAATATAAGAATCTGAAACATGAGTTCCAAGTTCAAAAGAATATAGATGTATTGCTACAAGCGGCAGAGGCACAAGCAGGAACATAATATAAAGGGAGCACATCAGGATTAGCATGAGGACATGCTAAATCATTGAGTTTGCGGGAGATGTTGGTACTATTTTATTGCCATTCTTTTCTTCTAAAAATCCATCATTTATCTATCATTTTCCTCCATAAACCCCTCATAGTCCATTGAAATTGATTAATGAAGAATTATAAATTGTTATTTTACATTAAATTTAATCTATGGATTTTTATGTTAAAAATTGGATTTTTTCAACAAAATTACGGGATGTTATGACTTCCTGTAATTGGTTTATGTTGTGACACGTGGCATGGCAGGAAAATCGAAACAGAGGATAAGGACGTGATCTAGGATGTACATACATGGTGGAAAATCTATTCAACGTCGAATTTGGAGCTCCTGTGTACATGGTCAACGCTGGTCAAACCCAACCTTTTGGTTCTAAAAGCAACAAAAATTTGAAGTTACCTAAACTGATTTCGTTTTGTTTTAGAAATTGGTTAGGATTAGAAAAAAAACGAACCTAGCCTTTTTGTTTGTAAAAGCAGAAACATTTGAAGGGATAATGCATGTACGTTTGGATGTAAATTGTAATAACGAGGAGGAATGCTAGAAAAAAAAAGGGAGATTAGACAAGAGCAGACTTAAGACTGCGTATTCCAGAACTCTGTTTTGCATGTAATCGATTTCCAGAACTTAATCACAGGTAGCGTTTCATCAATTATAATGTTTATGTGTTAACGTTTTCATCGCCTAAAGCTTTCTAAGTGTGCCATCGAAGCGTGGAAGGGCCCTACGTGAAGATTGGTACACATCCGTTTCATTTTCATGGTCATTAGCCTTTAGATCTGAATAGCGTTTGATGTCATTTCATTGCTTGTGAGTTTATTAATTCAATTATAAGTTCTTGCGAGTGTTATTGTATGATTCATGGTGATAGATTGAAAATTCAATTGCTAAATTATTGAACAAGATTTTGTAAAAGGTTTAATTGAACATTGAATTTCAAAGTATTTCTATGGACTTGGTTTTCATGAATTTGATTTTTAGTATGCTTAGTGTGTTACCTTGAAAGAGTTTTTGTGAATGATATCCTTGTAAGAGGATTGAAAACTCAGACTAGTAACACTTTGTTTTCTTAGAACAGTTGATTAAATTAGGTGATATAAGTGTTTGAATTGTGAAAGAAAATATATTTCAATCTCTTGTAAAAGAGTGTTGTAGCCTGTCACAATAGACACTTATTTAGATAGATGAGATCCTTTTAGGTCCATAGATTTTAGACACATGCCTCTAAGTTTACCTACCTTGGTTGACATTAAATTTAGTCTAATCTAGCACCCTGGATTGGTCACTACAGAGTCCCTTCAACAAATACAGGAAAGACATGTGATCGGATGTAATGATGCCCTAGGGGAGAGTTAATGTTCAATTTTGCCCAAATCCAAAACCCTGCGAAGCGTACTGATTTTGCCATAGAAATAATGGCTTAACTTGAATTACAAAGCCTTGCATTTACGACCATAGTACATAGCTGTGAAGTTTGGATTGAGTCAAATTACAAAGCCTTGCATTTACGACCATAATGC
Source organism: Pinus taeda (assembly GCA_000404065.3). Classification (NCBI taxonomy): domain Eukaryota; kingdom Viridiplantae; phylum Streptophyta; class Pinopsida; order Pinales; family Pinaceae; genus Pinus; species Pinus taeda. The sequence continues at coordinate 71,999 of APFE030961346.1, forward strand.
ATAGTTGTGAAGTTTGGATTGTCAGTGTAATGTACCAATTTATATCCCATTTACTCTATACATTCTTCACCTGCCAACTGTTGCATCAACACAATCTTATACTCGTGGAGAGAAGGTTGTTGTACACACCACAACCATGCATTATTAATTGCCTTTTGCATTGTCTAGATGTGAGTTGCTCGAGACCAACCTCACCTCTATTGGAAAAATCATCCAAAACATTAATTCACCCTTTTTCAAAGAATGCTAGCCGACAAAAATAGTTGATTATGACAGTGGGAACCTCATGGAATTCGAGAAAAGGTCCTTTGATTTTGGTTTTGCTCTAATGTTCCTTGCCTCAACATTGGCCCTTCAATGACAAATTTGTTCGCCTCAACTCCATGTTTAGTTGGATATATATAGATAAAGACCATCTCCTCAAATTTTTTCAGTTATGAGACTATCTTTTTCAAAATTGTGAAATTAAAATTCCTAACTTGATTTTTAATTTGAAAGCTCGATCATTAAATTTCTTCATACTAACATTTTTCTTTTCCTTTATTGCTACTAAGCTCCTGGCTTTTCCAAAGTGCCAATTATTCAACATGATTGCTACATAGTGTAGCCAACCCAAGCATAATTAATCTCAATTCGTTCCTTGGGTATAAGATGAAACCTCCCCTAATTGACACATTGTTAATAAATTTTGCTAAAAATAATAACTTTTATCTTGTATGTGTTTTTACCACGTGATTCTTAGCTGATAGTTCTTTCATTCTCTCACCATATGAGTTGTATCATTTAACCATGTGAGTATAGTTGCTAAGTACCACCTTGACAACGATGAACTTGTCGTATGAACACTCTGTAGTTTGAGATCTGGTATTGGTGACATGGCCATGCATCGTTTCACCTCAATTTTGAATGTGTCTTTGGTTTCTTGGTTGGTAGATATTTGCGGAAGATGAGGCATTGACTTCCCTTACAGGTTGTTGTATTGTAAGTGGGCTCGGAAGAAATGGCAATGATAAATCTTCATTCCAATTCCTATTTGAATCTGGATTTGAATGGCTCCTCTTTCACTTCTATTCCCATTGCCATTGCCAACGTTCGTAATCCTACTATTCTCAATCATAACCAGAAGAAGAATTCGAGCACCGGCTTCATCAGAAAGCATAACAATAATAACAAGAATGAAAATGATCGGTATATGAGGAAGGTGTGGTGTCGTTCTACCAGAGACATGGCCGAAGGATCAGGGAATGAGAATGATGGAGTGGACATCTTCAAAAGGGTTTCACAAATGCTATGGGGGGGAGGCCTTCCACCACAAATGCTGGTGTTCGGGGTTCGAACCGCATGGAGCACTGGGTGGAAGACGATGATGAAACAATTGGCCCCCTCAGATTCCAGGGGCTCCTACACTCGCCCAGATAGCGCCTTCCGCAGCCGCCCTTCGAATCCTGTGAACTCCTCCGAGGTGGGCAGGTATCATTTGTATGCAGCGCTGGCATGCCCGTGGGCTCACCGCACACTTATAGTGAGGGCGCTTAAAGGCCTCGAGGACGCTGTCGGGGTCTCCATTGCTTCGCCCGGCCTTAACGGCCCCTGGGAATTCCCAATTTCCGCTTCCAATTCCCTCTCCAATTCCTCCACTGCCGGATACCTGCGCTCATCAGTGGATAATGCAAATGGATGCAAAACTCTGAAGGAGGTCTACGCTCGCAGAAAAGGAGGGATTGGCTACGATGGCAGGGCCACGGTTCCCATGCTGTGGGATAAGTTGAGAAATGATGTTGTTAATAACGAAAGCGCCGATATTATCGATATATTGAATTCCGATTTCAATCAAGTTGCCAAATATCCCCAATTGGATCTCTCGCCCCCTTTTTTGAGAGACCAAATACAGAGGTGGAACGACATTATCTATCCTAATATCAATAATGGAGTTTACAGGTATTTGTACTTCTTTTCATCATTGTTTAAGTTATTTGGGGTTTACAGGATTTTAGCTTTATGCAGGGCATTTGGTCCATGAAATGTTTGGTATTTTCTTCTTCTTTTAATTTTTTTACCAAAATATTTGAATTATGCTTTTTCCTAGATTAACATATTTTTAATTATGTTAGATACCAAAAAAAATTGCTTTTACCGTATTACACAGACATACACAATTATGGTTTTTATTGAATTAGCTTAAATCCCTTTTTAACTTTATATCTTTCTTTTTGTTAAAATCAAAATTGGGAAATTTCTATTATATGGAAAAACTGCAAATATAATACGGCATAAGTACATAATTGGGACATTCTGCCTGTTTTGAAAGACAAAAAAAACTGGTTTTGACAAAACTTGGGGGTCTTGGAAGACCGGAGCTCGCTACAACATCATTTTAAAATTTCTAAAGTATATATATTCATATTCTGCAGAAGACCTTTAAGAAAATGCAGATTTTTCGAAACATTAACGCTACTGAAGGGAGACTGGTCATTCATTGGAATTCTTGGGATTTGCTAGATCAATGTTCTGGTTTTCCAGGTGCTGCTGGGGCTTTTCGAGATGGTTGTTGTGCTGAAATCCCATAATTTCGACCGGAGGATTCTCCTTTTGGGGAGGGATTGCATTGAGTAGCAGGTGCTGAATCACTGAGGTGGTGGGAGATTGATCCTGCTCGCAAGTTGCATGGTGTTGAAGATCACATGTCTTTCCCTAGAGCTGAGACACATCGAGCAAGAAAAACGAGAGAGTTCATGACAATTTCATTTGCCATGAGCTCTGGCTGCTGTTGGGAGAGAGAGGCAGACAATTTCAAAATTTTCGATGTGATGGTCCAGCCGAGAGCCCAAAGTATCCAATCTTTCCTCATGACTTTTTATGGCCTATCTTGTGCTCCTGAGCTAAGAGTGCTGAGGAGTTGACGCTCCTTGTTGATGTGGGGTAGTTGAATTCTATGCTGATGTAGCTCTGTCCATGAATTAGGAGACGGCATTCCAAAGAGAAGTCTGGGTAGACCAATTTATGATTCCTGAGTTGTTCGTGGCGTTGAGAGAGGACTGTGTGCACTTACCGCCTGAAATACAAAACCGAGGACAAACACCTTGTAGAAATAGGGCTACCTTTCGTTGAGAATTAAAGGGGAGCAGGCCTAGAAGGAAAACGAAATGAGGCAGTGACTAGTTGTCTCCAGAATAAACTAGAATGAACAAAAGGAGGTGGGAATAGAGAATTCCAGGGGGATACAGGAAGAGTTGGGGCAGGGGAAGGTTTTTCCAAGCAATGACCCCTACACATGCCCAAACAAGATAGGGGCGTTGGGGAGGCTAAACCATGGGGAAGGCTGGAGAGAACACAGAGTGAAAACAAACCTAGAGGAAGTGAGGTGGTGAATGTTGAATTTCCTTGGAATTCTGCAATTAGTTAGATGATTTCTGAAAACTGAAACTAGTTGACTTATCACCAAGATACAAAATTTCTCAACAGTAAAAACAGCAGAATTAAACACAGAGATGAAGGCACAATTACACGAGACAATAAATTTTTCTAGGGAACCCAACTGGGAAAACTCTCTTCTTTCCTGTAGTATTAGAGACTGAGCAATCTGATTTCTTACAAGGCAAACAGTGACCCAGAGAACACACTTGTCCTCTCTATACTAGCTAGACACACCCTGCAAACTAGCAGCCTCTGCTCACCTGTTTCCTTGTGCTGAGATAGGCCCGATTTCTATGCGCACAGGCTGCCTATTTCCTAACACAGGAGGCTCCCTATTACTTAGGATTAGACTCCTATTTCCTAGTGCAAAACTGCAGCAAGGAGGCTCTCTACAATACTGCATACCAGCTTCTCTAATGCACACTCACAACAAGAAACTCTGCTCACACACAAACTCATGCAAGATAACAATGAATAATTTTGTGCCTTTGTCCTCTCTTTATGCTATTCGATCATGCTATAATTTAAAAACTATAATTAGACAATTACAAATTTGGAACTGCAGTTGTGATTGACTTGGTTAATTGAGTGTGAACTGAACTCACTCCAATCATGACTTGGAGTTTATAACTCTTCCTTGCCTCAATCTACACTAAAACTCTCAACTCGTCTTATCCAAATTCTGCTGCTTTGGAGACCCAGTTAACTGTCCCTCCAACTCCATGCATGAATTTGCTAATTGATTTGTCTCCATGAACTCGTTGTTGACAAAAGGAAGACACCTTGTGGTCTTTCTTGACTAAGGCACAAGTCAAGAAGGACCTTCTCTTGCTACTATTTTCAACACTCCTTCTTAGTGAGGAAGGTGCTTCTGGAAGAACCTTGTCCACTTGGATCTGTCTCCAACACAACCACGTTCTCCGTTGCTGCAGCTGCTCCCTCTAAACTAGAGAACTTCCTTGCTTTCTTCAACGAAGTCTGATTTGAAGATCTGTTCTTTCCAACCATGCTCTGCGATTCCATCACTTCAGTGACTCATAAGTGCCATGTACCCTGTGTACCTCTAAGGTTGCTTACACTGGCCAAAGGTGATACTGGAAGATCCAACTCCCTCCTCATCTTCCTTAAACAAATCTTCTGCCCACTTGGCTCGAACTCTCCCTCGGGCCTATACTGGGAGTTATTGACTAAGTGGCTACCTCCACTCGCATTGGGCTCTGTTCCTCATCATCCCACTGGTCAACCCAACTGCCAACTAGGTTAGACTCAAACTGAGATATTGGCTGAGGCTCCATCTTGAGAACTTCCTGCCTTGCTGCACAAGACTATGCCTATCTGTTAAAATTGGCAACTAGGGCCAAACTCCACCTTGGACAGCTCATATGATGGAGATGATATTTTTATTGGATTCCTCTTTCCGAGAGGTGTAGGATTGATCTAAAAATCATCTCATTCTGACAAGTAGAAATGGAATTATGAATTTATTTCTTCTATGGACAAATTGTCAAGGTCGGCTAGAAGTCTAATGTACACTCATGAAGCCCAACAGACGTGTCTCTTCACCCTAAATGTTGTGTATAAATAGAAGAGGCACTTTCTTCATTCGGACACACATCAACTCACACATCTTTCTCTTTCTTCATCTGATTGGGTCGTCCAAATCATAGGCAACCTGTTCTTCTCCACACGTGCAAAGAATTTCTGTCTTCTGCATTGGCCGAGTTGCAACTAGCTTTGACCAGCGTTGACCAAGCATTGTTTGACTTCATTTGATTGTGATTTTTATGGGAGAATCTCTATTTGGGCAGGCCGCATATTTTAGCATAGATATCGAGATTTTTTGGGCACTTTGACCAGTGTTGACTGTAGCCCTTTGATCGCAGAAGTTGACTGTGTGTTGACCAAGTTTGACCTGATTTTTCAGGACTGTTTCGGGCTGATTTGGATTTTCTTTGGAGGCCGAGTTGACTAGGTTTGACCATGCTGATTTGGAGGAGACTTTCTGTTGGTTTGACCAGAGTTGACATTCTGGGTAGTACATCCTGTTGACTGCAGTTTGACTGGATTGTTTTACATTGATTGGGCAAGTAGATTTTGTATATTGTACTCTCTCTTTGCTGAATTTTTGAAGAATAATAAGAAGATTTGATCAAAGGGTTCTCCCCACATTGGGGTTTTTGCCTAGCATCCGCCAAATATTGTGTGCTCTTGTCTTGGCTTGTCTTCTGCTTATTGTTTATGTTCTATCTGCGTTTACTATCTATGTTAATGTGGTTGCTAATTTGGAAATTGATATTGGGCTAATAAGAAAAATTGAAGTAAATTGCTCTCAAGCATAGAACATACCATTGTTATCTAAAATTAACATGGTATTAGAGTTGAGGTGAAGGCAAAGCCCAAGCAAGAGTGAGAAGAGCAATCACTGAGATTGGTTGAACAAGGATAAGATTCAATGGCCTCCTCATCTTACTTCAAATCTGATGACAAGCTCAATGATAAGACTTATTATCATGCATGGAAGATGTCTCTTGACTTGACTTTGGAAGAGCATGATGCTATGGACTATGTGTAGGGAAATATTACTAAACCTCTTTCAAATGCACCGGCTGCCACTAAGACAAAGTACAAGAAAGATGAAGCCAAAGCTAAGAAGATTATCAGGGATTCTATTCATAAGCATTTAGTTGCTTACATCTCCAATTTGGGCACATCTAAGGAGATGTATGACAAGTTGGTTAGCATGTTTAAAGCTAGCAATGCAAACCAAGTCCTCCTTTTCAAGAACAAGTTGATGGACATAAAGAAGGGAAGAGGAGAAGATATCCAATCCTACTTCATGAGGATCACCGAAATAAAAAATGATCTTCTATCAATTGGCGAAGGTATAGTTGACAGGGAGCTCACTCTCATTGCCCTTGGAGGTCTCCCTCGTGAATGGGATGTGTTCCACACTACTATCCTCAACAATGACAGAATTCCAGGCTTTGATGAATTGTTGACTAGATGTATTCAAGAAGAAACAAGGATGATAGAGAGAGACATGTCTTCAAATAGGAATGATCCTATTGCATTCTCCGCTCATGCTAAAAAGAAGAACAATGCAGGTTCAAAGAAGCAATGTCAAGGAAGACCGAGAATCAAAGATGGAAGAAAGGGTAGATGCTTCATTTGTAACAAGTTTGGCCACTATGCTAGGGAGTGTTATAATAAAAGGGATACACCTCGGGATGATGACAACAACAACCGCAATGGTAGTTTCAACCAATGTTGCACGAAGCAGGGACGAAGCGGGGATGCTTTTTGGAAACGGGGACGCGGAAGCGTCATTTTCCAAAAATCTAGGAAGCGAAGCGTCTGCTATATATATATATAGTTATATTTTTTTGCATTTATACTCAAAACAAACATCCCAAATACCAAATTAGTTGTAGAAGACATGAAAACATGCATATTTCTGCATAAATCAAGATAGATATGGCATCCATGATTCCACTGTAGTTACTAGTATGTACATCAACCATCTATATTCTAGCGATTACAAACATACATCAAAGTTTTAAGCATATTATAAAACATAAAACATTTAAGCATATTATAAAACATAAAACATAGAGCAAATTATGATTTATCTAGCAAGTGAGCAACTGTCAACATTTGTCATGTCCAAAATTCAAATAATAATGTTTACAAAATATTTCACTTGGTCACCGCCAAGACAAAAAAGGTTCAAAATTCAAATTCACAAGCCTACAAGTCTAATGAGTAATCTATGACAAAAGTAGTAAATTACTAAATTGTGAATATAACTAATCTCTCCTCCTTTCACCACGAAGAGAATGTGGCGGCGGGCCTTCATGTGGTGGCAATGAAGAAGATGGTGCATGTGGAAGTTGTGGCAATGGCACTATAACTGATGAAGAAGAACCCCCTATTGTTGGTGTTGAACCATGGAACCTAGGAACCAAGGGACTAGATGGGGGTGGGGGTGGCATATCAACACGATCATCATCATCCTGGAACCACTCAAAAAATTCATGCAAAAAAAAACACTAGTTAACAAAAAAATAAAAAACATGAATTAGAGAAATGCTTTATAAGGAAAATTCATACCACAATGGACATACCTAGATAAGAGCATCCTCTAATTGCTTTAATCGCAACACTCCATCCTCCAAATTGGGCTCCTCTGGATTCTTGTCCCAAATCAACAGGTCTTTATTAGACTTTGCATCTTCACAGTAATGGGACAACAATCGCAAGTTGTAATGAACATAAACCAAGCTCTCTGCCCGGTCTAAACTCAACCTGTTCCTTTAACACTGTCGATGAAAGAATAAGAGCTCCAACACCTCTCTGCAGAAGAAGTGTTTACCACTTGTGATAGCACCCGCAATGCCAAAGTCTGTAGAAGTGGAGTAGCCCCTCCATGCATGTTCGACCACTCAAGAGAAGAAAAAGTCTCTCGATCTCTAATTGCATGCATGCTCCCAAATGGACCAGTGTTGAGCGTATAGTTGCTCAACTGTCTCTGTACCAACGCAGCCTCCTCCTCATCAGGGATTAATTTACTCAATGCAACCATATATTTTTTTGTGAACCTCTTGATCTTGGTGTGGTTTTCTCCTGTGTCCCCCCCCCAGGTGCTGGTGTTGAAAGCCATGATGGATGATGGTATTTAGGTGTCAAAACATATGCTAATGCATGCAATGGAACATTTAGCATTTCCCATCGGTTTTCCACCTCTGTACGAATATAATTGTACAAGGTGATATCTCTGGGCTCAACAATGTCTTTAATCTGCCCCAACATGCTATCCATTTGCTCATACACCTCCCCAATTACTGGTCGATCTAAATCTCCAAACTTGATCATGTAATAAATTGGTTTGGTGAATTGCAAAACATATTTAACTTGTGACCAAAAGTAATTGTCAAGAACAGTGTCCTTGACTGCATTAGCACCATCTCTGTCAGTGTTAATTTCATCCCATGGTTCAGCACACACCAGATTAGTTAAAGCTTGTCTCACCTTCACTAGCCGCCTAAAGGTGAGGTAATAACTGGCAAATCTTGTCTTTGCAAGTTTAAGCAACTGCAACTTGGAGTAAGTGCCATAGAAGTAGTTTACCCTTGTATGCCCTGTGATGAATTTAATGAGTTGCTTCCCTCTCCTGTAAAGCTCAGTAATCCACCCACATTCTTTGTGCTTCACAATGTCATGCATCAAAAGGTTCAATGTGTGAACTAGGCACCCAGACCAAAAGATGTGTGGATGAGTACGCTCAATAATTTTTCCTGTTGCTTTACAATTTGTTGCATTATCTGTGATCACTTGAACCACATTATTCGGACCAACATCTTTGATTGATTGCAATAGGAGATCTACAATGTTTTGTGCAGATGCACTGATAGAGGAGGAGTCATGACATGTAATAAATACTGCACCACTAGAAGAAACACCAAGAACATTTATCAAATGTTGGTTTCTAATATTTGTCCACCCATTTGATACAATGGATACCCCAGAATCTACCCACTCATTTGTAAAATGTGTCAAAGCTCTTTGAACCTTAGCTTTTTCTCTTTCTAATAACATTGTTCTAGCTTTCTCATAGTTGGGGGCCTTGTATCCTTTTGGGGCTTCCTTGCTGGCCTTTACCATTTCATGCCAAAAGGGAGAGCAAAGCACATTGAATGGTACACCACAAGCACAAAGAAAATGGACTATCTTTGCATCCACATCATCCCTCCCAGCAACATTAAGGAAATCCCCTATTGTTCTTCTACCTCCAGAGCTTGCAGAAGTACCATGAGGAGATGAGCTACCAAATTTAGAGGTTGCACTTGATTCAGAATGAGTTTTTTGTTTCTTGTTTTTTGTTGTGCAACGTCCTCTATTTTGATGTATTTTCTTCTTTGTTCAGATGAAATGTTTGGGCAAATTTGTACCCCCACAGGACCCTTTTTATCATCACTGTCCAACACCCCACAAAGGTGCCTCCTCACACAGGTATATGAACCACAATATGGTTTTCCTCCATGACAACCATGGGGGCACACAAATTTGTAATTTCCACCACCCTTTCCCCCATCAAGTTTGGTCACATAGTTCCACAAGGGTGTTAATGCAACTTTCCCATCTAGTGTTTCAATTTCCCCTTCAGGTTCATCCCCTTCCTCTTTATCATACATTGGGTCACTCATATTGGGACCATTGTCCTCTTTTGCTTCTTCCCTTCTATTCCTACTTCCCCTTGCCATCATTAAAACCAAGAGTGGAATGATACATAGAAGCCAAAAGAACACCATCTTGGAATATGGATATAGGTGGTGGACAACCTGCAAGTAAAGGAGCAAGTAGAAACAATGGGAAAGAGTAGGAGAGGGAGGAGAAAAATACAAAAAAATTGTCAAAAAAATAAGGGAGTTTGGGGTTTGAACTTACCTCTTTAGCTCTTGTAGATGAAGTCCTCCAAGCTCCTCTTCCTTCACTCCTCCAAGCTTTCCTCTCTTCTCCTCTCCTTTTCTCTCTTCTCTTCTCCTCTCCTCTCTTCTCCAACTCTCATAAACTCAAAGTGAACAAATGAGGAATGAATGGGGGCTTTATTCCCTTCATTCCTCACCCTAACCCAAGGTGGACCCACCCCCTTTATGCCAGGTTAGCTAAAATAAAAAAAAAATCGTATTTCTTTCCTTCGCGCGGCGCTTTTCCGGAATCGTATGGGAAGCGTACGCTTCGCTCTCTAAAGCGCCACACTTCGTATGGCCAAAGCGCCGTACGAAGCGCGCTTTGAGGAAAGCTTCGGAAATTTCCAGGAAGCGTCCAAAATAGGCGGAAGCGCACTTCCGGGGACGCTTCCTGTACGAATCCGCATGGGACGCGCTTCGGGCCTTAGAACTGGGGGGGGG
>APFE030961360.1:0-13315 GCA_000404065.3 Pinus taeda
TCAGTTGTCAACGCCACTTTCATAACTAAAGCGTGGAGGTCGGGTCATGTCATAGTAAATCTTCATTTGATTTTTACCCTAGAAGGCTTGTGAATTAGGTAAATGTTGGAGGGGATGATTACTTGGCATTGGAAAAAATATTTGTTTGTTGAAATTATAGTGTTTGCACGGATAGTTTTTGTGTTTATATATGGTTGACAGTGTGATTTCATAAGTGATAAATATTGTTGTAACTTGTGTGCTTTTTATGGCTACCAATATATGTATGGTTTTATCTCACATGTATGTTAAGTCTTATATTGTGGTTATGGATGTTCATGCTCTGTATCCTATTATATAAAACTTTGTATTTATGCTTGAGAGGGTTTGTGTATGCTAAGCTACTTTGTTGCTCAGATTTTGTGAGAGAGGTTTTGATGTGTTATTGAGAGGTTGTATGCAGAGTTATATTGTAGTGATAAAGTTGTGTTTCTTATGTTGTTGACTATATTGTGTTCTATATTTAAAATGAATGAAATTGTGGCCCATAGAGTTTAAGGAGGTTGGGACCTCTAGCAAGTGGTGGTTTGTCGAGAAATGATTAATGGCTCCTTGCTACTAGTGGCCACCAAACAGTTTTTAGGGAGTTGAGGCTTGCTAAGTGGTGATGGCTAGCAAAATATGGTAGGGTATGTGGCTCCTAGACAGTAGTGGCCAGCTAAATTATGTAAAAAAAATTGTTGATGATAATAGAAGAAAAAGAGAAAATGCAGCAACAACAGGGTGGTTTTTCTCCCCTTGAGTGTTTCCACCAAAAATATGTGTGTTCTATGTGCATGTTCATTATGATGTTTATGTTGATTGTTTAATGTGTTTACATGCTCATATATAGTAATGATTTGTTATATATTGATTATTTAATAAGTTGGCATAAGAAGTTAAAATTTGTATAAGTGTTATCACTACTAGTTCACCCCCCCACTCTTAGTAGCGATCTTATTCCAACAATAAATGCAGAAAAAGTATGGTGCTCTTATAAAAAATGGAACCTAGACACTAGTGGGCCCTCCATTTGGAACCAAACCAATTGGATGCAAGTGGATCTTCAAGAAAAAGTGTAAATCAAATGGCTCGTTTGACAAGCACAAAGAAAGGCTCATGGAAAAAGGATTTGCATAGAAAGAAAGGGTCAATTATGAGGAATCATTTTCCCCCACAGCAAAAGGACCACCATACAGACTCTCTTTGCCTTGGCAACTCAAAATGGATGGAAATTCCATCAAATGGATGTAAAAATTGTTTTCTTGAAAGGGGATCTGAAAGAAAAAAAAAATTATATCTCAACCAAAAGGTTTTGTTGTGAAGGGACAAGAGCATAAAGTATGTAAACTCATCAAATCCTTGTATGGCCTAAAACATGCACCACAAGCCTGGCATGAAAAAATTATTGAGCATCTTCTGAAACTAAATTTGAAACACTTTAATCTTGATGATGCAACTTTATTTTTCAATAAAGTTGCAAAATTTGTTGTTTATCTTGCTTTATATGTATATGGTTTATTGATGACAGGGAACAATGAAAATTATATTGCATCCATTAAGAAAGAATTGAATAAAGGATTTCAAATGACACATTTGGGATATGTTCACTACTATTTGGGTATTGAAGTATCTCAACATTAGAAATTTATATTCCTCTCACAAAAGAATTAAATTGGAGATTTGTTGAACAAATTTGGTATGGTTGAATGCAATCCTTTGTCCACTCCAATGGAACAAAATTTAAAGCTCACATCTAAAGAAGGAAATGAATTTGAGGATGCAACTAAGTAAAGACAAGATGTAGGAATTCTTATCTACCTCACTACTATCATACGAGACATTTCATTTGTTGTTGGAATCCTTTCAAGGTTTGTGCAAAATCATTGTGAGGATCATTGGTCTGTTGCAAAAGGATTTCTAAAGTACTTGAAGGAAACTCAAGACTCTGGACTCAAATATACATAGGTGGATGACTTCAACTTGATTGGATATTCTAATTTAGACTTTGATGGAGATAAGGAAAATGGATTATCTACTTTAGGTTACATTATGAGTCTTGGATCAGGATCTGTCTGTTGGAGGTCATGCAAACAATCAGTTCCAACAAATTCCACAACAGAGACAGAATATGTGGAAGTTGCAGAAGAAACTAAAGAGATCATGTGGCTCAGGGTAATTCTTTAATATTTGCAGGAGAAACAAGTGCACTCTAATTCTCTTTCAATTGACAATACTTATATGATTAAATTGGCCAAGAATCCAAAATTCCATGGTCGAACCAAACATATCAATAGAAAGTATCATTTGATTTGGCATCATGTTGAGGCCAAGACCATTAACCTATGACATTGTTCCAAAAATGAGAAAATTGTAGACATCTTCACCAAAGTGCTTGGAAAAGAAAAGTTTGAAAGATTTACAATGATGCTTGGACTTGCAAACACCCCTTCAGATTAAGGGGGGGAATGTTGACACCTATTCCTCTAGGATTGGGAAAATATCTATAAATATGTAAATAGAAAATAAGAATATGGAGAGACCTTGGAATGTGAATCCCAAGGGTCACTATCCTAAGTTTATATATTGACATTCATCTTAATAGAAATTCATTCATTCAGGAGTTACCATACATCCAGGCCTAACAAATACTGCTTTGTTTGCCTTCTCAACCGCGTGAGGGCCAAATCATTTTTTAAGTAATGATAAAAGATTTTCATTAATAAAATTTTAGATTTCTATATGCAACTCTATTAAAAAAATCTTACTATAAATGTGCTCCCTGCATCTCAAAAGCATGTGAGGGCCATATCATTTTTTTAGTAATGATAAATGATTTTTCTAAAGGTTTTTCATTACTAAAACATTAGAATTCTAAATCTAACTTTATTAAAAATTATTATTGTACATGTGTTGTAATGAACCAAACTAAAATGACATGCACATAATCTAAGAAGGAAACTATGTTCTCAATGTTACATATCCGATGTATCAATCCCTACTATGGGATCATCACCAGAGTTTGAGTCCCTTGATGATGATCCCATAGAAGGGATCGAAACATTGAGCACGTAACATTCAAAACAAAGTTTCCTTCTCACAAATATTTACCATTGTGTATGGCTCTCTTCACAATGGACATAACCTCACCATATTCTATTTAGTGCTACTTTCATATTCCATTTAGTGTTGCTTTCAATTTTAAAACTATCAGAAATAATATGAAATGTAGTATGAATTTTAAATATTAATTAAATAAAATCATAATTCTTTTTTTGTTTGTTTATAGTCGATACTATGCATGAAAAATGCAGGACTAGAAGTTCATGCCCTAGTCTTTGGATGGAGTGGGATAGATACCATCAATAGAATGGATGAAGCGGCTTCGTTTCTAAAGCTACCTGAGTGCATGAATGAAGCCTATTGGATTATGAAATCAAACTAATAATTGAGAAAACAAAATATAAAGAGATAAGTAGGAAGTGAAACCAAGCATTACATCAACGGGTGGACTTTTAAAATAAAATATTTAAAAAAAGAAATACTTTTTATCTATCACTCGGAAGTTGAAACTTGAAACTTGAAGCTACCAACACCAACTACTACCTTCTTCATACACAAGAAAAACCAAGTTGAAACTGAGAAAAGCTCATCGAAGTGTTGGACTTAAATAACATTGTAATTTTGTGAAGTAAGAAAAGAAATCAGTAAGCACAAGGCTCAAAGACATCATAACCTTACTTCATCATTAATTTCCTACCTTACTACATAATATTTCAAACAATAAAATGAATAAACGAATCAGAAGTTAGAACAATCATTTATTCTTCAGACGTAGGGTTTGTGGAGTCATCTCTCTGCAAACTCCATATAGATCACTTTTTTATAATTTGTAATGCTTGTAGTAGCAGTTGGCACTCTATTGCCCATCAAAAATACTAAAATTTATGATGGTTTCACTGCAATTCATGAATAGCCTGCCCATAGGGCACATCCACACAAGAATCATCTATCTGCTTAGATAACGTGTTGTAGTTGACATTTGATTGGCAAGAGTTGATGACATAACTTGTATGAACCACATTAGTTGGTTTGAAACGTCGACCTAATCCTTCCTTACGATGTGATTAATCCGGAAGACCTCTCTCTAAATTGATGGATCACAACAATCTTAGATCTAACTTGTATGAAGTCATTTGACTAGACTCTTCTACACAATTTTCAAAGTGATTTATGTGCTAGTCTAGATTACAGACTTTTATACACTTAACAAAATATTGACAGATTATTAAAATTATTTCTTTTTTTTTAAATATAAAAATTTAATCTAACCTTTGTGATTGAAGAGTGATTTTGATATTTTATTTTATTTTCAAATGGTAAAATTTTGTTAGCCTTTTCGATTTTGAGTTGCAGGGTGTTGAAATTTTGAGGTCATTATAGTTCTTTTATGCAATGGATGTGTGAAGCTCATTAGCACACTAGGGTTTTTGGATGCCATATGGCTTTTAGAGGAGCTACCGGCCGCTAAAGATTTAAGGGTCTTGTCAAGCTCTTAACCGAAGGATGTTCCAAACTAGCACTTGAGAGAACGACATTTTTTACTTTTCAAAGGCCAACGATGTTGCAATGAAATGATAATTTAGTGATTGCAGCGCACTTTTTATACATTAGAAAATCTATCATAATTTAATTATGAAATCAATAGTAATAATTACTATTTCTAAATACATTATTTTACTAGACTTTTTCGTGTTTGGTTTATTATTAATTTTTTTATTTTAGTATCTATATTTTATTTAGCATGAAATGTAATAACAAATTGTAATTTATTTATTTATGGTTAGTATCGGCTAATTAAATGATAGTGTGTTATTTAATAAAATGAATAAATTTACAATTAAAATTATATTTTCTTAAGTAATTTATTAATCAATCAGTTTAGATTCATGTTAAGTAAGGATCTCACATGAACTGAGAGGAATTAAATTTCTTGATGTGTAAATTTTCT
Organism: Pinus taeda; assembly: GCA_000404065.3. Lineage (NCBI taxonomy): Eukaryota > Viridiplantae > Streptophyta > Pinopsida > Pinales > Pinaceae > Pinus > Pinus taeda. The sequence continues at coordinate 5,030 of APFE030961360.1, forward strand.
TAAAATGCAAAATACAATGTGTAATTTTTCATTGTTTAAATTGTATTTTTGAATGCTATATAGAGTATATATAAGATCAAATACAAATTTTAACCCACATTTTATTGACAACTCACATTGAATATTTTTTTATATACAACATTGAAATATTATTTCTATATATAAATAATAAGAGTTGATATTTAGTTAACAATGATTTTTCCAAATGTTTATTTAAAATCTCGTTTAAATATATTTGAAAAGCTCCTTACTACACTCACACATTTTTTTTACTTCTAATTAGTTTAGAGCATATTCATTTTTTTATTATAGCAGAAATTATTTTTCCATTTAGAGCATAATTTATTTTTACACATCCCCTCGTACTGGGTTGTAGAATAGGGCTTCCAGATTTTAATTTAATTATCAATTATTATTGGTTGGATAGTAGGGATTTAATCTCCATGGAATATTCTTGAATATTCTTAGTAGTATACATTAATCAAAAGTTAAAATTTGTGTCATTTGAATTGAGGTATGATTTTTTGTCCATGCGGTATTGATAAGTCATGGTATTGGCCCATGATATTTTAACAAATCATATTTACAAATTAAAAATATACATAGCAAAGTGATGGATAAGAATCTTGTTCCACGCTTTTTCAAATATATATATGTTTAAATTATACATTAATTATTTTTATAAATAGTAATATAATTTAGTTATTTTTATGATTTTTGTAATTCCAGATGTATTATGAAATAAGTGATGTGATGTTCATTATGGATTGATGTCTATCTACATTTAATTTATGGTTGTGCTAGTTGTCATTTTTTTTTTTCGAGGAAAATCCATCACATCCCCATCAACCTAAAGGGATCACATTTTTTTTCAAGGAAAATCCAAGAAGATCAACCTTAATTTATGGTTGTGCTAGTTGTTGTCATTTTTTTTCCCGAGGAAAATCCATCCAATCCCCATCAACCTAAAGGGATCACATCTTTTTTTTCCAAGGAAAACCTAAGAAGACCATCACATCCCCATCAACCTAAAGGGATCACATCTTTTTTTCCAGGGAAAACCCAAGAAGACCATCACATCCCCATCAACCTAAAGGGATCACACCTCTTTTTTCCAAGGAAAATCCAAGAAGATCAATCATCCCTTTTTTTCCCGTGGAAAATCCATCACATCCCCATCAACCTAAAGGGATCACATCTTTTTTTTCCAAGGAAAATCCAAGAATATCAACCATCCCCTTTTTCCCCGAGGATAATCCATCACATCCCCATCAACCTAAAGGGATCACATCTTTTTTTCCAAGGAAAATCCAAGAAGATCATCACATCCCCATCAACCTAAAGGGATCACATCCTGTTTTTCCAAGGAAAATCCAAGAAGACCATCACATCCCCATCAACCTAAAGGGATCACATCTTTTTTTTTCCAAGAAAATCCAAGAAGACCATCACATCCCCATCAACCTAAAGGGATCACATCTTTTTTTTTTCCAAGGAAAATCCAAGAAGATCAACCATCCTTTTTTTCCCCCAAGGAAAATCCATCACATCCCCATCAACCTAAAGGGATCACATCTTTTTTTTCTTTTTTCCAAGGAAAATCCAGGAAGATCAACCTAAAGGGATCACATCCCCATCAATCTAAAGGGATAGCATCGAGGAGAATTGACCCCGTGATCTCTCATTAGCGAAGTACTTTAGCAAGAGGAACTCCACCAATTGAGCTAACCCTCAAGGTTAGTTTTCATTGTTATTATTATTATTAAAAGAGTTAATATATGAGTTAAACATATATATATTTGGAAAAACATGTAACAAGATTCTTAATCATGGAGATCCTTAACCTAACTTTGTTACAATACCTTGGGCCAATATCATGCTTATTGATACCATGTGCCTAAACAACCATAACTTGTTTCATCTATTTTTTTATTTATTTAATTATATTTATTTTATTTAAATACAATTAATTAATAAAGGGAAAAAGGGATTAACTATACCTTTGATATAAATTTTCTCTAACCTTTGATTTTGTGACTACTATCAAATATTTCTATTGAAATTTTGTGGATGTATAAATCCTAATACGTCGTTCTCACTCTAATAATATATTTTATATTAAAACTAGTGAAGCAATAAATCAAATGCTAGTAAAAAATTTCCATATATTCCATTAATTATATCTCTAAATGATTTATTCATTATACATCTAATATATTAAAATTTTATAAAAAATCATAAAATTCTAACTAAATTATTAACTTTATATAAAGTAGTATTATTATATATTTATTTAATATATTGTTCATAATATATATATGTTTATATTTACGTTAATATACATTTAACAAAACATGAAACAAGATTCTTAATCGTGAAGATTTAGCCCCGCTTTACCATGAATATTCTTAATCTATAAATAGGCTTGGTTATAATACCATAGGCCAGTACCAGGGCTTATCAATACTACATCCTTAAAATCATAACTAACTTCACATGACACTTGTTCATATCACATTTTCTTAATCAATCAATTTAATTAAAAAGGAAAAAAGAGCATATAACACCCCTATTCCAAAATATAACTATCCAAAATAGACTATCGATGTAATTAATGGCATTGATTGGATTATATCTGTAACACCCATTTCCACCACATAGACCATCCCAAGGGCAGAAGATGTTGTTACTATTATTGACTCGACCTCCAATTTTCCTGTTATGGAAATGGGGTCTTAAATTTTCATCATTTTCAAACTCGTTGAAACTAAAAACTAGCACTGCCATTGTGTCTGACTTGGTGAGACCTTTCCAATGATATAAAATTGGTCAAAAAATGACTCCCATATCAAAATATATGGCCATTTAAAGCCTTATTATTAAACTCTATCCATGTCAGCATTATGCTACAACGTGGACCCCATGTGGTGCCCATGTGCCAACCCTCTATCCCTCGCTAGTGGTCCATGTCATCATTCATGATCCATGTGTCCATAAACTTTCCCATACATCATCAGTTCGTGGTCCCCACTCGTTAACCCCTCAGTATTGCAAATTGGTTGGGGACCTTTCCCGTGACACGCAATCTCATCCTCCTTTATACTTGGCAAATGTCACAAATACACAAAGTGTTAAGTCTTGTGAAAGTGTTGACAATGGTGGAAATATGTCAACCAAGGAGGTCTCCCTGACGTGAAGTCCAAATTAGACCTCACACCATTTGGAGTGGGAGCCCCAACTAGAAATACGGTTGGTTGTCATTTTCCATAGGGATTTCCCTTGGCTGCAATCATTAACATAAAAGGTTATACAAGATTATTTGAAACAAGTAAGTAAGAGGACACTATGAGGCATACAATTACAACATATACAAGGTACTTTCACAACAGGGAGAAAGAGAGTGAGCCTCTAGAAGAAAAGTAATAGTACTATCCTAAAAGAGACACACAAGAGCATAAGAGGATCGTTATTTAACCTATAAAGTAGTTCATGAGACAACCACTATCATAAAACCAAATACAACACACCTTCAACAAGATAAGTACCAAAGCCACCGAAATAGTTCAATTTCCTTAGTAAATATGAATGAAACAGATATCGCAAACATCTAAAGAATAGTCCTAAGACATTTGCGATACATGCATGAAAATGTGTTGGCTCATCGAGCTTCATATATTAAGTGGAAGTGCCAAGATATACAAGTACAATGTTGTCACTCTAGCCCCAATAGTGGAACATTAATTCATCACTTGCTTCTCCATAGAAATATCTTCTCTCATATGCCAAACTAGAGAAGCCAAAGTGAAAGTTAGTCCTAAAAGTCCTCTTGCTTGAGTTATGAGGGTGTATTTATAACAAATGAGGTGACTCTTCACCTCCCATGTGACTCTTGAACTCCCTCATGACTCTTGAGCTTCTACAATGAATTTTTGAATTCTTACATGACCTTTGAGATTCTAAATGACTTTAGAACTCAATAGTGACTCTTAGTATTCCTTGTGGGTTTTATAGACATATTTGGGCACTGCAACCCCAATCTCATATGTCCATAAACCAAGGGCTTCTAAGCCCCTAAAAGTGTTGTTTCATACCCTAAAGGAGCAAGGTCAGCTGATTACATCATCTCCAAAAGTTCTCCCTGAAAAACTACTCAGAACTGGTCAAAACAAGGCCATACAGATTGCTCAGTGCTAAGGGTGTGATGCGTATTGAAAAGCCCTTCTTTAGGGTGCAATGAGCGAGAGCAAACAAATGGTAGAGGCAGTTGGCTAGGTGGAAACCCAGAGAATCTTCTTGAAACTACCCATTTGACACTTGCCTCTGTGAATTCGCCCAGGGATGAGTAAGAGATCATGAAATATCCAAGTGGAACCAAGAACTATCAGAGAGATTACACTAATCAAAATCCCAGAAGTTGACTCACCCGCCTGTAAACATCTATATATGGATCCCTCATCCTAGAGATCTGGAGGCTGGAATTTTGTATCTTGTAAGGAAGTGTTGTTGGTTTCTCTGTGGAACATCATAGTGTTGGGTGATCTAGCTTTTCATGAGGTGAAGAGGGATTTCATGCTGAGAGGATGGCGTTGGGTCAGATCAATGGGTTGTAATCCTCTCTTCTACTGCTTCTATCAATAAAGCTATTTGAGTTTTCTTCCATATTCTTGTATGTCTCTAAATATTGTAATGATATATGCATTTGTATGGTTTTAGATATATAATTATATATATAGTATATTAATATATATATATATATAAGTATATATATATATATATAATGAATCCTATATTGTTTATGATTATAGATCTCTATGCTTTGATGGTATTATGCTGCTTTGACTCTATAGGTGTTCTTTGAAGTAGGACAAGTGAGGAATGAGTGGCAAAGATCTGTTAAAGGGGAGGGGGAACAAGCAAGGAGCCAAGCGAAAGACTGAGGTTGGTACTCTCTGCTTCTCTCTCATCTATCTCTCATAAAGGAAACACAAGCGACTTTAGTTTGTTTGTTTCTAAGATAGCTACCCATCTTAGTGGGACTAGTAGCTCTTAATGGGCACTAGTTTTCCCGATAACAAAATGGTGACTCCACTGGGGAGCGAATAGCTTGTTTGCTTGTTTCTAGTTTGTTTGCTTTATAAACTATAGATGGAGCCTGAAGTTAAGCCAACTAGCCTTCGAACTTCTTTTGATATGCAACTGCAAAGTAGATCAACACCGCTTCCGTCAATCTCCGAGTTAGTTTATGAACTAAACATCTAACTTGCAAACATCCTAAGTGCCCTGGTGGTAGCTCAAGTAACCTCATTATATCAGCCCCTATGAGTTTGTGTTTACTGACTATCATTAGCTCAGCCTAAATCCCTAACCTAAGTTGCAAATTGTGAGCAAAAAACCAAGCCCAGTCTCATCCCTGGACATTGCACTGTCTCTCATTGGCAGTATGGATGCATCGCACCTCCCGTGTGTTGTAGGTGAGATGCATCCATGTTTCCCTGTGTTACAGGTGCGATGATCATATAAGACTGTTTCTACCTCCAGATTTTGGTTTTTTTCTTCATTGTCTTCAACTTTATTTAGTAGTTTTTCTGTCTGTGATCAGTATATCACTGTTGAAACTCCCTTTATTTGCATTATTCAGCCTCCATTGATAAATAATTGTGAATGATTTTATGTATTTTTTGTCATTTACAATTCTCCTTGGCAAACAGTAGCTTAATCGAACTATCCCCTTTTGATTTGAAAGTGTCGCAAGTGTCGTTTTCAGTCAAAGAAAATATTCTTCCTCTTTTTGATAGTCGATTACACTTTTGCCGTTGTATTTGATTTGAATTAATAGTACTTCAAGTGTCGAAAGTAGTTTTCAACTCAAAATCGCAAAGTGTCGTCTTAGTCTTCCTTTTGTTTTTTGAAAAGAAAATTGTTAGTATTGTCGCTTTGAAAGAAAGATATTTCAAATCTGTACTTAGCATTCTTTTTTTCATTCACACATTAAGAAAGTGGAAAACAAATACATGCATGTGTATTTGCATTTACACTGCTTGTGGAAATTGATTTAGGACAGTGCATCTAAGTGTGTGCTCTCTGCTCTATGTTGAAAGAATTTCACTTCTCTTTCCTTAGTAGCTAGGATTTTCATTGCAAAAAGAGAAATAAATGATTGTTTATCATATTAGATTGTATATTTAGGAATTGTATATCTACATCACTTAGTGAACCTTAAAGGAAAACTTCTTAAGAAAGATCAACTGTAAAATAAATTTCAATGAACATAAAAAACGCTTTGGAACCTAACTCACAACATTTAGAAGTCTAGGATAGAGACATATTCCGGTGTCCTAAAGCCTGGTAACTATCGCTTTCATCGTAGGTTGGGTCGTTCCTCGTCTTTGAGACGACAAGTTCTAATACGGACTTGTGCTCCCATGTACCATCAAGTATATATTGGGAGACCACAATAGGCTATATCCTTTATCCTTAGGAAGCCGTGTTTGCTGCCCTATCCATCGCAATGCACTGAACACAGCATTCGAGAAGATTGACTGTTGTACCGTAAAAAGTATTCTATAGTTTTGAAATTGGTTTGGTAATCCCTCTATCTAGATTTTCAGAGTTGTCACTTTCGTTTCTTTTTAGACTCCTTAAAAGAAAAGGTCCATCTGAGCACTTGTCACTTCAAGCTCGTTAAAAATCGAAGGCGACTAGAGTCATCTTTTGCTTTTTCTCGACTCTTAAAAATTGAAAAAGAAAGTTGTGTCAAATCATCATAAAATTTATTTTAATCAGAATAACATCACTGCTCCCTCATTGGTCTTAGTTTGAGAAAATGGAGTCCAACAATCAAGGATTTCCCCTTGGGGGGAATCCTAGTCCTTTCTCCTCTTGGGGAGATGTTGGTGCACCTCATATGGCCACATTATCCCTTCCAGGATTGACAATTGGCCTGCCAGTATGGCTTTTCTCGGCCTCTGTCGTACAAAACATCGTGTTTCCTGAGCAATCAAATCAGCAACCAGATGATACAAGAGTTACCCCCCAACCTTCTACTTCGTTTGTTTCTCCCTCTCCTTCTTCCTCTTCGCTTGGTGAAGGTAGTAAAACTAAAAATCAAGTAACTGAGAAGAAGAAGAAGAAGAAGCCAATGGCAAAAGGGGGCAACCAAGCATTGTCTAGCGAAAATCCACACACTGCACCGTCCAAACCTAAATCTCCATGTGTCATTTGCAAATGGGACCACTATCATCAAGATTGTCCTTACATCCCACGGATCTTAAGGGACTGGTCTCCCCTCTTGCACAATCTGGTGTCGTCAAGCTCTGACGATCATGTTGAGAGTACACCGTCAACTAGTGAAAATGAAGTCAATGGAAAGAAAGGAAAATCTAAATTTCCTTGTAGACTGTGTGAAGGCGATCATGCCATCAACCATTGTCCCTTCCTAGATGAAGCTAAAAGAGACTTGGATAACCGTCCTGCTTCACCGCTACGACTTCCTCCTAGATACAAGAAACTCTTGCTGAGTCCATCACTAGTTGAAAATCCAACTGACACACCTTTATGGTTGGTCGAAGCATCTAACATTGAAGATAAACCCTCTAAGTCCACACAGGACAAAATTCAACAGGTCGAGACGGCAGTCGACCCTCCAGAAGGTCTACCTTCAAATGATACAGTCACCAAAGAGAACGAGAACGATACCGTTCAATTTCTTTTCATAAACACAGAATCCGATGAACATGGGGGAAATATACCCATTCCTTTGTCGCAGGAAGGAATTTTGTCAGAGATTTACTTGGCCATTTATTCAGTCCCTCTTCCAAGAAATCTAGTCGTTTCCTTCGATTGGAATCTACTAGGTAGACCCCGCCTACCATCTAATGTATCATTCTGAATCATAGTACAAGCTTGCAGAATGATAATGTTTGGTACTATTATAGATGAAGGGTCTTCTATGAGTATCCTTTCCTCAACTGCTTGGAAAACGCTTGGTTCGCCATCGCTTCTGCCTGAGATTCAAAATCTGACAGGCTTCTAACTATCCAGGTGGATGTTGGTGGCCACCCACCTATCCCATTTGGACACAGTTGGGTATCAAAGATTCTGAGCTGCATCTGGTACTCAAATACCATGGCTGCCTACACAGATACATACAGGAAGAGATAGAGTTCTTGGAAATCTCCTCACTCGGCACAGCATACCGATACGCTGTCAAAATCGAGCAAAAGTTCAAACAGAAGAAGAGAGACTTTGGATCTGCAAATCCGAAGCCCAAAGGACAAAACCAAGGCG
>APFE030961369.1:0-12929 GCA_000404065.3 Pinus taeda
GGTTTCTCCAAGGAAGAGTTATGCGAAATCTCCCACAGTGACTTGATTATAGACTAGTTCAGTAGAGCGAAATTGTACGACATGCCACGAGTCACTGTTTTGACCTTTGGATCTAAACAATGCATACAAGAAACTACAGTCCGTCCTCTTTCTTCTCCTTCTTACAAAATTTCAATCCGATCCCCAGAGAGAAAGTTATGACGATTTTCCCCAAGTCACCTGTTTGGAATGTAATTCAGGAGTCTGCAAAAAGACCCACTTCCTCAGATCATATCTCCGCAAATATCATGTGAAAAGCTTTGAAATTTAGACCCAAGGTTCAGCGCGATGTCTTCTCAAATGGGTTTTTTTGCGACTTCTGAAACATCACAGAAAAACAGTTATAGCGAAAATTCCACGATGACCTGTTTGGAGCAGCGAAACCCTAGAATCCAAAGCTCTGATACCAAATGTTATGAACTAGCTCAAGAAAAGATAGAAAAAGATAGAATCAAACCCTTGAAGAAATTCAGCCTTTCGAGGGGGCAACCTCTTACAATACATAAATGAACAAATTCTTGGATGAATTCAAATGACAAAACCTCCTTTCTATAATATAGGAAAGTCTAAGGAGTCACAAATATAAACCAAGCCGACCTAAACAATAATAATAATAAGCCAAAAATAACAATAGAGGGATTCTATGGGGCACAGTAATAACAATATGGGGGCAATAGGGGCACAACAATATTAAAAAGGGGTATAACTACAATAGTAATGGGGTAATCACTAGTATTATAGGGACCCAACATGAACACCTAATATTTATGATTAGGAATCCTATGTAAACATTGTAAATATTGAAATAAGAGAATTTGGAAGATAAAGAGACACTGGGATATGAAACCTAATAGTTTCCCTCTTCTTGTATATATTCATATGTTATCTTAATGAAAATGAAACAAGTTATTCATAGAATTAATGTTGGTCTGAAAAAATATAAAAAGAAACATAGAAATTTACTAAAATACACTTTGAAGATGATTTTGAAGTTTTTTATTTAATTTAATTTAAACCATTTTTATTTTAAGTATCGCATTTTAAATTTAAACATTGTAGTCAATGGTAATGATTTTTTTAACTAAAATTATGAGTTTTTCAATTTATTTTCTAGAGTATCAAAATTTTTAAATTTATTTAGCTCATATTGAATTCAATGTTTAAAAGTGACTCTTGTTTAGTCACAGGGGGAGAGATTGCCTTTTGATTAGTTTTATGCTAGTGTGGTCTTGTACAACCAATAATTTGTGATTACTTTGACCAAAATTGGTATTTTTTTTTTTAATTTGACAAGAAAATCAGTATTCAACGTCCTTTTTAAACAACATTTTATTTATTTAAGAAAGAAAGAAATAAATTTATTTTAACAGACAGGAAGATTTAATTTATTAGAATGGGATCTTCTTTTTTAGAAATTAGCCAATGGGAAGGTCTCCAAAGATTTGTGAGAAGGCTTTTTGATTAATTTTGTGTGATTGCATTGAGAATGTTTCTTGATTAATTTTGTGTGATTGCGTTAATTTTCAGCCCAGTGGTGACTAGTTTTACGCTAGTACGGTATCAATGATTTTATTGAAATGTAGTATTTTTTTCTCACATTTGCAGAAAAATGAATATTTACCATCATTGCTTAAATGTCACAGTCTCATTTGTTCCAACGTGAAACCAATATTTCAGGCTTTTATTTATGTGTGATCTTCTTTTTGGAAAATTATTGACCTAAGGATCTCCAAAATATTTGGAGTTCCTTTTGTTAATGCGATTTTCGTATGTGAATATTGCTATATAAGTAGACTTAGAACTCCGTTTTCTTAGTTATCTTGAATCACCAAAGAGATGCATATTTTTCATTTTGTCGTGTGTATTAGAAGAATAGGGTGGGTGGTCGTCTTGCATGAACAAGAGATGGAAAAAAATTGGAAGAATCTTTACGGGTCGTCTTCAATCACGTCTAAAATAGAATGCGTCTGTAGAATTGGAAGTTTGAGTGGGTGGGGACGTGGAATACAGAGATGACAAGAAGGTGTTGGGAAATTGTTAAATAAATTTATTGAAACTTTAATCGCATCATTGTTTAAATTGTTCTTTTATTCAAATTGTTAAATAACTTTATTGAAACTTAAAACCTAAGTATCAATTTGCTCGTACAGAGTTATCAAATGGAAATATGGACAGCTCATGAGGTTGATAGGATCTTAGATTTTTTGTACATCCCCTTTGTACCCCTCAACTCTCAAAGTCTTTGTTTACCAATTTAATCTCTCTTTCTCAATTTCACCATATACGTCACTGAGAATCTATTCTCTTTTTCAAACTCACATCATTACACAGACAAAGGATTTGAAGAAAAGAAACCTTTTCATGGACAACAAAAGAATAAAGATTGGTGATTGTTAGGAAGATGTTGGATAATATGTGGGCTGAGTAACCTCTATCCAAGAGCATTTAATTCAATGCCCGTAAAAATCACTGAGGGATCACACTCAGCCTGGGCCACATCAACACTTAGTGTGGTTAGCATGGTTGGATTTTTTCCCACGGGTTTAGAAAGAGCAGTTTTTTCACTACAAAGCATCTTAATAGAACACCCAGGCACTTTATATTATATGCCCAATTATCAATATTTTATAAGATGACATATCTCTATATTTCTAATTTATTTAGACAAGATTTGACATTTTGATATCATCCTTACTTGAACCACTAATGATTATGGTTGGAGTTGGAAATAATTTTGAAGAGTATCTTGTCATCCATATCATTTATCTAGTTTAAAACAAACAAACAAAGCATGCTTATACCTTTTCATACAATCACTTTATCTATTAATTATAATTAAAACACACACACATACACATATTCAATAACTATTTGAAGGCACACTCATTTATTTTGAGTTCAATGGGACAACCAATGTTTTTTTATTTAATTTATCTTGATATGGTCTTCATTTTGGAAAATTAGTCCACATACAAATGATTTCTCATTTTCGTTAATTTCATTCTCTTTTGGTCAATGGTATCAATAGATTAAAAAACTTTATTTTCTTTTTAAATTAAAGAATAAAAATATTTTTTTTGAAACAAATTTAAGCTAAAAATAAATAAATATATATGTATGTAAAGTAAGAAATGTCATTTGAAGGATCCCCTGGTCATAAATTATCAAAGGCTCTTATAACAATAGTATGTTTGGAAGGTGGAAGACAATTAAGGGGTCGGAGTGATGGAGGCGACGTATACCATTTCAAGCCACGGCTATGGTTAACTGTGTTTTTACCCTCTATTTTTATTGCTGGTACCATTCCTAGGGTCCGCTATCACTCTCTGCTAGTTGTTGCCTCCATTTCTTGCCTGCTGCTTCCCCTGTTGGTTATGGTCACCCCAATCCCGCTGTAGCATGGAGGAAATGGAAAATGATGCAGTCAACTATTCTATTGACCTAAACTCTGACCAACAAATCTTTCGATGAACTAACCCTTCGTCGGTCCTAACCTTTCGCCGCAACCTAACCACCTATTATCGCACCAGCTCGCCTCTTTTGGTTACCTTACCCAGAAATTCCGCCTCTCGCTTCTATTTTGATAGCCTCTCCATCGATTTACCGAACCTGGATTGCCCGTCGCTCTCACCTGCAACCCTCCACCTCCTTGCTGTTTGCTCACCCTCCTCTCCACCTTTCGAACCCTCGCATCCTGGTAATTATCTTTGTGCATCTCACCTCCCCTCCCCTTCGGGACCTCCACCTCTAGATGTACCCGCGCAACAGCCCCCAACATCAGGTTTTCCATTCACCTTAGAGGCAGTAGAGTCCACAGCTTTACCTTCAGGGTGCTTCAAAACCTCAGTCATTAAAGTTTGTCACAGTGCACAGGGCCCTCAGCAAGAGACACAGGGTACATATGACTGTCTACTAGACCACCCAACAATTCCCAGATCCAGGAAAATAAAGACAAAGTGTGTGAAGGCCTCCGGGAAGGACTTCACCCTCAAGTTCAGAGAGGATCTCAACACGAGTGAGGTGGTTAACATAGTCAAGAAAGTCTTGGTGGGTAGGGTTAGAGGTTTCTCCTACACTGCTGAACGCCTCAGTTGTTGGATCAAAGAAATATGGGGAAGTACTTTCAAGGACCTCCTCGAAGTACAGATCTTTCCACACGGCTGGTTTGTGCTACATTTCTCTCTAGAAGAATACACCACCTTGGCTCTCTCCTGTTCCTAGCACATCCAAATGGCCCCGATCTTATTGAAACAATGGAGCCTACTCTTCAAACCTAAACGAGAGCAGATTGGGGCCAGGCCACTTTGGGCTAGATTACCTGGCCTCCCCCTGCAATACTGGTCTAAAGATGTCTTCGTCTGCATTGGAAATGCCCTGGGCACTTATTTGGATTATGACAAGTCCTTCATTCAATCCAGGAACAAAACATTAGCTTGCATCCTGGTGCACCTAGACATGAGAGAAGGAATGGAGGAAAAAATCACTCTTCAATGGCGACATTTTACCAGAATACAAATCCTAGATTACGAAGGTGTACCCTTCAGATGCCGAAGGTGCCACAAAGTGGAGCACCTTTACAAGGAATTCCCTCTAGTGCATAAGGCCATAGACCCTCCTATAGGCACTGAAGATGTTGCAGGGAAGACCATTGCACCCACCCCTGGCTCGACTCCACCAACTGCTGTGGAAACAATTGGAATGGTAACTCCAACAAATCATGCTGCATCCAGCGGACCACGCCCCCTCTCCTCGTCGATGACCAGATCACGGGTTGTTGCAAAGGTTGCTCGCTCCTCAGGTACTCCTCCTTCTTCGATATTTTCTTTTATTTCTTCACATGTATTTTCTAAAATTGGAAAAATTGGATGTTTGAGCAAGTTGGGCGAAGAATCTTTAAGGGTTGTCTTCAGTCAGAACATCTAAAATTGGATGAATTGGACGGTTGAGTGGGTTGGGCGCCAAGATGACAAGAAGGCCCGGGGAAATTTTTAAATAACTTTATTGAAACTTAATGGCATCCTTTGGAGTTAAGAGGAGTTTGTGAACATGGAAAATGATCCTCTGGGGTTGAGAGGATGTTAGCCTCTTTGAAAACAAACAATGTCCCTTTGGCCTACTCAACTCTCAAAGTCTTTGTTTGCCAAAGAAAATATTTGGCATGTTAAATACAAACAACTCTCAAAGTCTTTGTTTGTCAAAGAAAATAGTTTTTGTTTGCCAAAGAAAATATCTGGTATGTTAAACACAGATAGTTTGACACTAGTGGTTAGGACTATTTGTAAATCGATTCCAAACACCAAAATTTGAGAGACAAAAGCTAATAATAAGACTTGCTTGTATCTTCCTACAATAAATACTTATAAAACTTATAAATGACCCCTCGAGAAAAGTTAAACATTAAATTAATTAATCTTTTAATTTATTTAAATATTTAATTTAAAACATCTACCCATACAAGATAATCCCATCTACCCTAGACAGGATATTAAATTAATTAGTCTTTTAATTTATTTAAATATTTGATTTAAAATATCTACCCATACAAAGTAATCCCATGCTAACTGGTGGCCTTTCTCTGCTAACTACTAACCAGAGAAATATGTAGAGAGCTCACAAGATTGACAGGATGTTAGAAACACAAACGCAACTCTCCTCAATTCGTTGTTCAATCTTGAATTGAAAAATTTTGACCCTTTTGCCTTAGCATCAGAAGTAAGATCCATTATTCATGACATAAAAGCCACCTGTGTTGAAATAGATACTCCTCTCATAGCTTATGTCAAGGCATTATATCCTACCTATTCACATTATCTTAACTCATTGCAAGCAAGTGGAAATCTTAACGAGATTACCTTTGACTCCCTTGAGAAGAAGTTTGCTAAGAGAGAGAAGGATTTTAGGAAGAAGATAATTCATCGATCCACTGAAGAAGTTGTGTTCCTTTGTTAGGGTCCAACCCTAACTCTTTATTTATGTAACAAACTTAATAGGATCGAGTCATAGTCATAGTTATTTAAAGAGTCAATAAAGCCCGTATTAATAATTGTAAGTGGTTGACTAGCATTTAAGAAAAGGGGCCACAATTAGTTGCAAATAGGACATAATTAATAAATAAAGTGGTTAACCCATGTTATGCAAAGGACCACTAGTCGTTAGGTTGTTGAAGGTCATTTAACTATAAATAGTCATAGTTAGAAGGGAAATATCACCAAGTCTTATTTTGTAATTGAGCTCTGCTCTGTTGGAGGATGCCCCCTCAAAGAGGCAAGTGAACATTTATTTTATCTTTGAATAATAAAATACTTGTTGGTTTTCTCATTTTATTCTATGTTCTGGGTTGTATTTCTTCGCATATTTGGTATTCTGGAATTTCTCGCAATTCAAGAGCATAACAAGTGGTATCAGAGCGCATTTCCAGGGCTAGTGGTACCTCCATTTTTGCACAAATTTTTTTTAGGCTAGAGACATGTTCTGACGTCTTTAAACCATGGAATTTGTCATTGAGCACATAAATCTGCAGATTTGGAGAGGCATGCATGCAGGAAATAAAAGAGGTGGTCACGCTTGTTGACTCCCTTGTAACCCTTGTGGGTACCCCTTCAAGTAGTAGCACATTAGACAGAACCAAGCACGGACTGCACTTCCACGTACCTTCAGGGTATATCAGAAGCCCCCTAGGCTCACTTGAAACCTCGTTGTAGATAAGTAGTCGGTCGTATTGCTACTACAGTAGATTGAGAATAGCACTCATGGAGATTACTCGCGCATACGATAGGGTAGTCGAGTAGTACAGCTAAGGGTATGGTTGATCCTCCTTAGTTAGTGCCCTGAAAGATTGGGTTGAGTACTATTGTTGGACCCTTATGTATATTTCAATTTGTAGCACCTGACACTCCTTTATGACCATAGTTCTCTTGGCTCTTTGAAGATCGACCATTATCTTATCTACTAGATCAAATCCACCAGTTGGGGTTTTATCGCTGCAGTTCAATTCAGATCTAGCAGTTGGGGTTTTGTCGCCACCGCACCAATCAGATCCACCAGTTGGGGTATTGCCACCACAGTACAACACACATTCAGCAGTTGGGGTTTTGCAGGAAGATCTGACTCTGCGCAGTGAGGCTTGTTGCTACTATAGTCTTGGCCGATTTTCGTAGGACATTGCGCAAGATCAAGTTTTTTGGAATTTGGCCACTATAGTATTGATCTGCAGGGAGTAAAACGTTGTTCAGAGAAAAAAAAAAAAAAAGTCTTAGTCCTCCCCGAGACGCTTACAACAGACTTAGCACATAATATTCAGGACGAAGAGCTGATCGTAGTGGTACCATTCATTAATTAGCATCAATTTTCGGGCGGTCCCAAATTTTTTCAAAGTGACTTCAAGTAACCGAGATCTGTGCATGGTAGAAACCACAGCTCAAGTCATGGCCAATGAGAAGATCAAATGCCTTGAAACAATGTTGGATTCATTCAGGGAACAACTGGACAACATTACAAAAACGCTTGAACAATTCACCAAGAGCAGGATGGGGTATCATCAGGAGGTGCCTAGTATTGATGAACACCTTGAAGGAGAATCTAGCCATCATATTCACTTCCATGGAAATCACCAACATTCCCACCCTCAACCACCCAAGCTGGACATGTATATATTTGATGGCTCTAATCCAACAGTATGAGTAGCATGAATGGAACAATATTTCACCTTGAATGATATATATGATGATCAAAATAAACTACCTGTGGGAGCCCTTTACTTGGACCAAGAAAGATGGAAATGGTGGTAGTGGCATTAGAAATGTTATCCCGAGAACATAACGTGGCACGTGTTCTCAAAAGCCCTTTGTGACCGCTTTGACAGAGAATCTATTTTTTTGGTCCATCTCACTAAGCTTCAACAAACAAGCACAGTAAAAGGCTACATTGTAGCCTTTGAGACATTTACCTTCATAATGGAAGGTCTAGGAGATGAATTCTACTTGGAGTGTTTCATCAGTGGTCTCAAAGAAGCCATCCAAGCACATGTCCGAATGCACCACCCTCCTACATGGATAGATGCTTGCAAAAAGACTGTCGAGGTAGAACTTGCCTTAGCTGCCTAGTCTACTTGTCCAAATTTCATAGCCAACGGGTGTTCCACCAAGGATCAGGGCTCTACCCAAACACTTAGAGTTCAAAAGGTGTCTCCAGTAGAAATCGCTGAAAGAAGGAAATAAGGATTGTGCTACTACTGTGATCACAAATACTCCCCGGGGCATAAATGCAACGAGCCAAAATTCTTTCAAATTGATGTTACTGATCACATCTCATCTAAGGAAGCCCCACCCCTTGGGGGGCGAGAGGACGAAGTTGAGGAGACCCAGCAGGAGAATGATCTCACAACTACGCCAGATGAACTAGTTATCTTGCTACATGCTTTGGCGGGATTTTTTGCGCCCCAAATTCTCAAAATCAGAGGTTTTATTAAGCATTGCCTTGTAGTAGTATTGATTGATAGTGGTAGCACTCATAACTTTATCCATAAGAGAGTTGCTAAATCTATTCATTGTTTTGTAAGGGCAATCTCTAATTTCCAGGTCCTTATTGTTGGTGGGGGTATAATGAAATGTGAAGGCCGATGTGAAAATATTAAACTTCAGATGGGAGACTACCACCTAAAGACCCACATGTTTGCGATTAACATGGGTGGTTGTGACATTGTCTTGGGTGCAGAATGGCTTCACACAGTTCTAGGAGTTATATATGAGCTTTAAGAATAATGAACACATTCATACACTTAGTGGACTCCAGGAAGGTGCACCTTCTATCATCGACTGGCATCGAATGGAAAAGTTGTTAAAAAATGGCCATCATGGAGTCATCGCCCAGTTTAATGCTATCCAGGCCATAGAATCCACTCCTCTTTATATTCATCTTGAGATGCAATAGGTCTTAAACTACCACCAACCCGTATTTTACAAACCTAAAGAGCTTCCACCCTCTAGAGGGGAACATAATCATAGCATCACTTTGGTCCCTGGGACCCAACCACCTAATGTGCACCAATATCGATATCCTTTCACCCAAAAGAATGAAATTGAAAAAATCATTAAGGAACTCCTTGAAGCTGGTGTTATTCATCCTAGCATCAATCCTTATTCATCACCAGTGGTCATGGTGCTCAAGAAAGATGGGGAATGATGCATGTGTCTAGACTTTTGGGCCCTCAACAAGCTCATTCTAAAAGACAAAGTCCCTATCCCGATTGTTGATGATCTTCTTTATGAACTACATGGTGCTTAACTCTTTACCAAGTTAGATCTTTGCTCTGGCTATCACCAAATATGCATGAAAGAAGTAGACATTCCCAAGATTTCTTTCCACACTCATGAAGGCCATTACAAATTCTTGATCATGCCATTTGGTCTTTGTAATGCTCCATCCATTTTTCAAAGCCTCATGAATCACCTGCTGAAACCATATCTCCAAAAATTTGTCCTCGTGTTCTTTGATGACATTCTCATCTACAACCTAACCTGGGAAAACCATCTTCATCATGTAGACCTGATCTTGCAATTGCTCTGGAATCACAAATTATTTGTCAAATTCTCCAAGTGCTCTTTTGGCATGGAAGAATTTGAGTAGTTTGGACACTTTGTGGGTCGTGAAGGTTTCAGGGTTGATCCTAAAAAGATAAAGGAAATGCAATATTGGCACCAACCAAAAACCTTGAAGAGTTTGAGGGGATTCTTGGGTCTCACTGGTTACTATCACAAATTTGTCCGTAATTATGGTTGCATTGCTAGACCCCTCACTAACCTTCTCAAGAAAAAATCATTCCTCTAGACTGATGCAGAGACACAGGGTCGAGCTGACCACAGGCAGCGTCGAGCACCAGAGAGCTTGAAGATTCAAGCCTTCCCATAAAGGAATCTATCCGGACTAAGCATCGCAATTGGCTCTTTCCACTGTAGACCAAGGGTCACAGAGCTGGTACAAAGAAGAAGAGTCTATGTACTCCGAGTGGCTTGGGGAATCTAAGAACCACCCTGCCAAGCAAAATCTGCTTCAAGAGAACTCATATTGAGTCCCTGTATTGTAATCTCTCTACTGAAGGACACAATAAAACAAGGCCACCACTGACGCTGGACCAAAGATGTAGCCCTGGAGAATAGGGTGAACTCCTTATTAAAAACTGTTTGTGTCTTTGTGTTGCTTACTGTATTTCTCTGCTGGCTTTCCATTTCATTTTCTGTGTATTGGCAATCTGATCAATCCATTGTTTCAATAACACAGAACACACACACCAGCACATGAGTCTGTAATACCTTTAGTTTAAGAAATCTTTAACTGATGACACTCATAGGGTGAATATCAGATCAAGTGGTATCAGAGCAGTAAGGTTGTAAGGTTAGACAAGCTTGTGTTGGTATAGCTGTGAATGCTCACAAGATCAAAGCTCAAATTAGGAGAAGGAGAGTTGGTGGAAACTAATCCTAAAATTGGGAGAGTCTATCCTCGAAAGACCATGACAAAAGAAATTTCTATGGGGCCAGACCCTCAATTCATAGAGAGTTTCCTAGCTATGAAGTCCATGGTTGAAGAAATGTATCGAGACTTTAGAAAGCAAAAGGTGGAAGATGCATCAGGCTCTAAGCAAGATAGAGAAGAAGATGAGTCTCAATTCCATGACAACTCCAAAGGAAAAGGGAAAGAGGAAAACTTTCTCACACCTCCTAATAGCCCTGTACATAATAAGAAAGCCTCTTTGATTAGGTTAGATGTTAAATTTGATTTGCCTATATACGATGGAGAGCTAAATGCTGAAAAATTGGACAATTGGATTAGACAAATTGATCTATATTGCAGGGTACAGAACATAAACTTAGACAAGAGTAAGATTCAGCTAGCAAGCCTATGCCTAAGAGGCACTGCCTTGGTTTGGTGGGAAGGTAGAACCCAAGATGATATGAAAAGCCATGGTAAGACCATCTCTGTCTGGAGTGACTTCGTTTCTGCAATCAGGAAACAGTTCTATCCATTGGCCTACATGCAGCAAGCCATGATGAGTTGGCAAACTCTTCAGCAATTGAAGGGGAAAAGTGTACAAGGATATACTCAAGAGTTCAGAAAGAGAGCATTGATGTTGGGTTTCTCACTAGACTCACCAGAGACTCTTTTGAAGTACATTAGTGGTCTACACAACTACATGAGGCATACCATCCTCATGTTTAATCTCCCTAGTATGGATGAGGTGTCTGTACAAGCTGCTCATCTAGAGGCTAGAGGAAAGAATGGCAATCCAGAAGTTGGGGGACCATCCCAACCCACTGTAAGCAAGAGCAAGGAGAAAATAAAATAGAAGTGGAAAGCAAGGAAGGCTAACACTACACAGAAAGCCAAAGCTTCATGCACTCACTGTAAAAAGGAGGGGCATGATGATGAGCATTGTTGGATTCTGCATCTAGAGCTGAGACCTAAGAAGTCTGAGGGCAAGAAGAAGAAGACAGTTGCAGCTATTTAGAGAGATTTGGGGTCAAACTCGGGAGATGAAACAACCATAGCAGCCACAGGTATAAAAGGTTGTTTGCTTTAGAGAATGCTGAAATCAAGAAGCAGGTGCAGGAGTTGCTCGAGAAGGGCTCATCAGGCCTAGCACATCACATGTGGTCACCAAATCGTTTGGTGAGAAAGAAAGATGGCTTGCTGGAGAATGTGCCAATTGATTACGACGCACAAGAATAAGAATAACAATAAGAACCGTTCATCCCTCCTCACAAGAATGATCTCTTTAGTAACTTAAAAGAAGTTTGTTCTATCTCTACCAAGCTCGATTTGCATAGTGTATACCCATCAGGTCCACGAGTTGTAGAGCAACGATGCAATGGAAGCATACTTTCAAAACAAAGGTCAGGATGTATGAATGGCTGTTATGCCCTTTTGGCCTACTCATGCTCCTGCTACTTTCATGGAGATTAATGAATCATGAGTACTCAGATTATCTTGATGCATTTGTTTATTGTGTATCTGGAGGACAGTTCGGTTTTAGTAAAACGTAGGAAGAACATTTAAAGCATGTTAAGCAGACATTAGATGTTTTGAAAAGAGAAAAACTTTATGTTAAACTCTCAAAATATGAATTTGGCAAAACATCTCTAAACTACTTGGGTCACATAGTGGGGGGAGGTGAATTGAAAATAGATCCCTCTAAAGTGGCAGTCATTGTTAACTGGCCTAAACCTAGGTCTGCTACAGAAGTGAGAAGCTTCTTAGGAGCAGCACAATATTGGAGGAAGTTCATCTCTAACTTCTCCACAATTGCAGCTCCCTTACATGCTTTAATAGGATTGAATAAGGTGTTTCAGTGGGGAGGCAAACATCAGAAAGCCTTTGACACCTTGAAAGAAAAAATAAGTACAACACCTATACTAGCACTGCCAGATTTGCAAAGACCATTTGAGATCCAAATTAATGCCAATGACTATGCCATGGGAGCAGTGTTGACACAGCATAGCAAACCCATATGTTATCATTCTGAAACCTTTAATCCTACATTAGTTAACTATCCTACATATGATAAAGAATTGTATGCATTAGTTCAGAGTGTGAAAAATTGGAAACATTACTTAATGGGCAAAGAGACAGTAATACATACTGATCATCATCCACTTCAATATCTACACTCCCAAACTAAGTTGCAACAATCAAGACATTACAGGTGGATGGGTTTTCTACAACAGTTTCACTTAGTCATCAGATATAAAAAGGGCATACATAACAAGGTTGCAGACATGTTATCTAGACCCATTATAAATGCATCTACCATACTTAATCATAATTCTGTACTACATGAAAGCTACATAGAACAATATGCTCAGGATATGGATTTTAAAGATGTATATGCAACTTTG
>APFE030961378.1:0-10921 GCA_000404065.3 Pinus taeda
ACCTTGTAGCCTCACGAACATCTGTAGGCACCGACGGGAACTATGTATCCTCCAACTCCCTCCATGCTAAAAGTGCGATAATTAAAATTGATTAGGCATAGTGAAAAGGGGTACCTTTTTCCTGTACCTCGTGATAGTCATCCACGAATTCTTTGCATAAGTATGCAACCTAGTTATACTAGACTCCATTTTCACACTGTGTGGCTAAAGCCACCACCAACACAGGGACTTCATTTGCATGACACTTCCTCATAATCTTGCCAGCAAGAATATGTGCCATGAAGCAGACTACTTGGTTGCTGATAGAGTTTATGTTGTAGCCCCTGTTGCCTTTAACCAAGCCATACTTATGCTTCATGCTTTTTGCGAAAGAACGATCGTGGTCCTTCTCGACGAACTCCTCCATGGGGTTCTGCCCTTAGTATGGTAGCTTTTTTATTCTCCAATTCAGTATTTGGTCTATGGAGATTTTGTTCCCCATCCACTAATGTTTGTCATGAATTAATAGCAATAATTCTCGTACACATGATGAGTTCAATGAACTCCTACCAAAGTGTGGCACATTCAACATGTTGAGCAGCCCTGACTGCACCAACCTGTTTTCCCACCGTTCTGGTTGGTCACCCCACTGTCTAGGCATTGAACTTGTTACAAGTACTAGTCTGATGCAAACTGTGGGTAGTTCGTTCAGTCATTAAAATCGTTGTCTGTAAACTTTAGCTGCAGAATCTTTCCTAAAATCTCTCCTTCAAACAACACATCCTCTAGCAATAGTTGTGTGAATGTACCATACTTTGCATCTTTGGCATCCCTTACAAGATTAGCGTTCGACTTCCTTGGGGGAATATATGAGGGTAGAAGCGAGATGAACACTGCGCCCCCTTCATCTGCCTATATTTCTTCCACTTCTTCTTCCTCAATTGTGACCTGCTCCGATTGTTTCTTAGGTTTGACTGGTTTGGTAGGCTTCTTATTGATCTAGGTGGATATTGGTGGCCATCCGCCTATTCCATCTAGACCTCCAGTCAGTTTCATATGTTTCCTTGTTTATTTCAACATTTACTATTTTTAGCAGTTTTTTTCGGGTCCTGAACTTCCAGAGCAGTTTTGACCCCCTAAACGGCTTTTTTTTTGAGGTCCACTACCGGCACACAACATTAGGCAACCACCTGTGGTGAAACCTGTAGTACTCATAGAGACATTTGCAACAAGGTATCGTATGCCAAACGAAGATAATATGACCAAGTTAGGATCCCGGGAAGTTGGCTTCCTAGCTAACCCCAACGGGGCCCACAAACCATTGTTGTTACATGTCTTGGGGTTAGGGCTTTCTCATGTCTTTCAATAATAAATAGGCCATTGAGCCTCATTGTAACACAGTTCAAAGGCATGTAGCTGCCACATCTCTTCTCATAGACAAGTTACCATCGCTTGAGCTATCTTATTTCCACTCTGTTTGTAATCATAGTTCAATGTTTTCTTATTGACGAAATGAAGTTTTTTTGCCGTGTCTCTATATTTATGGTTATATTTGTAATTTGTTGCATTCTTATTTAAGTTCGGATTAGTGGTATCAGATTAGTATGCTCTTTCTTTGATATTCTATGTATGTCCCCAACGAGGTCAGGGTATAAGGAGTTAGGGCTTGATCTGGTTGAACACTGCAAAATCAACCTCGCAAACCACGATGACCTCCCATGGCGGAAGAGAAGAAAGACGAGGGGGTAGGAGATTCTTTCAAAATGTTGCTCGTGGAATCCCTTGAGTGACATAGGAATGCGATGATGGATAACTTTGCTCAGATCCTTCGACACTTACCCACATGCGACACATCTTCATCCAACAACCACTCTGGAGGTGCCACTCCTTTTAAGGTACAAGTTAAGTTCGATATTCCCATATTTGAGGGCTTGACTGATGTAGATGCCATAGATAAATAGTTAAATCTATTGGAAGGATATTTTTCAGTTCATGACTTTTCCAATCGGGAAAAGATTACTTTTGCACTTCTCAAAGCCACCCCACACGTCAAGGACTGGTGGGAACCTACTATGAACAAAAAGGCAAGAGTGAACACTCGTTATTTTCAACCGCACCCACTTGGGATTCTTTAAGAGATGCCATCAAGGGATAATATTACCTCAAACTGGTTAGAAAAGAGGACCACTATCTTAGAAGGAAAATCAAAGAAGCCATAGAAATAGAAAAAAGGAAGAACAACCTGAACCGGTACGATGGACTAAAACTAAGTAACATGTGGAAACCTTTACTTGAAAATCTTAAAAATCAATAATTAACCCTTATCCCTTAAATTAACCTATTCCCCCCTCTCTTAAAAATATAAAAAAATATCAATATAATAATCACCAAAAGCATCAATCCTCATATTGTCATCATCATAAACATAAATTAATAGTGATTAATTCACCCAAAATCCATCGATAACATTAAACAATGAAAATTACATCTAGGATTGATAGATAATATTATAGCATTAAATCACCAAATCTTTTAGGATTTATTAATTAAAAATTAAATAAATTTATCAAAAGTTAAATAAATCCAATAAATAATTAAACACGAAAATAAATTACAATAAAATTAGATGACATATTAACAAATAATAATAATTATAAGACTAATAAAATTATTTTAATTAATCATGCAAATTAGAAGTAGTTAACATAATAAAAGTAATTTAATCTAAATTAAAAAAAATTAATCAATTAATTAATTAAGAAATACAATAAATTAATCAACAAATAAAATTAATCAAGTAATCAAACTAACGTAATAATACAATAATTAATAAACATATATAAAGAATAATTAATAAAATTAATTAATAATTAATTAATCAATCAATTAAAATAATTAATAAATCAGTCAAACCATATATTTTAATAAAATTAATAAACATAGTAAGTAAATAATAATATCAATTAAGTTATTAAACCTATTAATTATTTAATTAAAAAATATAAATAAATAAATTAATATAAATAAATAAATAAATAAATCAATAATAAATAATAAATAAAGAATATGAAATTAATTAATTATTTAATTAAATAAAAATCTAGCCAGCCTATTTTCTTACACCTTTTCTTCAATTTCCTATATATATAACCTAAATCTAGCTCCTGGATACATCATTAAGATCTGAAGAATATCTATTGACGCATCCCGTGATGATGGACTCACTTGGTAGTCTGAAACGTTGGGTTCACTAAAACTCTGTAACAGGTCATTCCTCCTATCTAAATAATATTACCTTGTCGGGAGATATGAAGATAAATACATAAAGTAGACCACGCTACGACAGGGAAGGGACTAAGATGTGTCAGAGTTCACAAATAATTTCCATACCCTTCGCACGAAGTTGGGTATCAAGGATACTAAGTGGAATTTGGTACTCAAGTACCATGACTGTCTACATAAGTACATCCAAGACGAGATGGAGTTCCTAGACATTTCCTCGCTTAACACGGTGTACCGATACACTGTCAAGATTGAGCAGACGTTTAAACAGAAGAAGTAGGACTTTGGATCTGCGAATCCAAAGCAAGGAAAAGGCACCCCCAAACCACTGGGAAAAGGACAAAGCCAAGGCAGGGATACCCAGGACATCCCGCCAAAGCCGTAAGCAAAGAATAATGCCATGAAGACAAAGAAGGACACGGGAAAATGGTGTGGGTTCCTTAAGAGTTCCATGGCATAACACAAGTGAGTGTTAGGCCAAGCAGTCACTAGTGGCCGAGCTGAAGTTCTCCGAATCAGATGCATATTCCGACTCTAAATAAAAACCTGATAAGGGGAATGAAATAGGAAAGTAGATCATTAATGCGAATCCCAGTGCCAGCATGGCCACCACTAAGATCCAGAAGATTGAGCCTAAAGATCCAGATGCCATGAAGCGGCTAGGCCTAAATACTACAACACATCCATAACCAACATCATCAGGTGACTTCACCAAGGATGAGATCTATGCGTCAGCCAACAATGTCGCCTTCCTTGCAACATCAAGCACTTCACGGATGAGGTACTATGTGATGTTACTCCTCTTGAAGTTTGTGATGTATTATTAGGACAACCATAGTTGTGGAAGCAACATGTTGTATATGAGTCTAGACCTCGCTATGTGATTATTATTTAGGCCAATAATTTGTATAGGATACCAAAGGTAGCCCCGCCTACCGCCGTCTCTTTGATCACTACAAATCAATGCAATAAGATAATTTCTGAGACCAGGAAATTTGTTTTCCTTATGATTCCCTTAGGGCAAGAAGAAGGTTGTGACCACAGCTTCCAGGCAGGGCTCCTCTTCACAACAACAACAGATGGAAAAAGTCATGGAGGAGTACATGGATATTTTTGCCTCACCTACAGGGGTACCTTTGCATTGTCAAGTCAAGCACTCCATCGATCTGACCTCGGGCGTGCCGCTACCGAATGGACTGATCTATTGACGCTTTGTTTTGAAGAATGATGAGATCAAGAGGTATATTCAAGAACTATCGTAGCAAGTGCACATCATGCCAAGCTCATCACCCTGTGGGAGCCTGATTGTATTGGTACAGAAGAAGGATGGGAACTGGAGACTCTGCATTGACTATCAGGCGCTAAACAAGATCATTGTATGGAATAGGTACCCAATCCCGCAGATTGATGACCTTCTGGACCAGCTCAAGGGGGCCGAATATTTCAGCAACTCGAAGTTAGGTTATCACCAGGTGCCTATCGAACCCTCCGATGTGTGGAAGATTGCCTTCAAATCCAAGGAGGGAATTTTCGAATGGTTGGTCATGCTGTTAGGATTGAAAAATTCCTCTACAACCTTCATGAGACTGATGGATGACATATTGCGACCCATCAACAATGCAGTCGTGATGGTGTATTTAGATGATATCTCGATCTTCAGCTAGAGTTGGGAAGAGCACCTCCACCATATTCGATAGGTCCTTCAAACCCTGCGACAACACAAGTTGTGTGCTAACTTGGAGAAATGAACTTTTGGCCTGACCCAGGTTCAATATATGGGATACATCATTGATGAGCAGGGTGTACATGTGGACCTATCCAAGTTACAAGTCATTCTAGATTGGCTAGCCCTGACCACTCTAATAGAGCTCCACAAATTTTTGGGTCTTGCCAATTTCTACACAAGTTCGTGTTGAGGTTCTCTCATATCACTTGGCCTTTAAGTCAAGTCACCAAGGGTGGAGTGAAAGCAAAGTTTTTTTTGTCTGAAACCCAACAATGAGTGTTTTTCGAGTTGAAGCATCGCCTCTACTTTGTACCAGTCCTCACATTACCAGACCTGCAACAACCATTTGAGATTGAGACAGACGCCTTTGACTATGCTATTGGTGTGGTTCTTGCTCAGCATGGGCATCCAGTGGCTTACCAAAGTGAGACACTTTCAGACACAGTTCGAAAGTATCCCACTTACGAAAAAGAAATGTATTCCATTGTGCATGTCTTCCATCAATGGAAGCATTAAATTATGGGGAAGGAAACGATCATCCACACAGACCACTGACCCCTGTAGTTCATATAGACACAAGGGTAGTTGCAGAACGATCACCATCAGAAATGGTCCACCTACCTGCAACAGTTCTATTTGAACATTAAGTATAATAAGGGCAACACCAATAATGTCTTAATTGCTTGAGCCAACCACCAGTCATGGTGTTGATCATTGTGCTCTCCTACTATGGGCACAAGACTTTAGGGTGGCCGCATCTTTACAAGAGTAATCCATAATTTGGTAGAACATACCAGACACTCCTGGAAGTGAAGAAAGTTCCAAATTTTCACCTTTAGGATGCACTATTATGCCACCTAGGAAATATCTGTGTTCCTTCAAGTGAGCATGCCAAGATGATTTGGGAGGCGCACTACAGTCAGGTTGCTGGACATTTTGGAGTAGAGAAAACGGTGGCGGTATTGCATAAGTATTTTTATTGGACGAAAATTCGTTAGGATGTTGGGAAGTACATTAGATCCTACACTGCTTACGCCATTTCCAAGCAAACCATAAAGAATCAAGGCTTGTATACTCCTCTACCTACTCCTAGTCGGCCTTGGGAATCTATCTCCGTGGATTACATCTCGGGCCTTCCTTCTACCAAGCACAACAATGATTGCATTTTCGTAGTTGTTGACAGATTCTCTAAGATGGCCATCATGGCGGCCTGCAAGAAGAGTATCATAACCGAGGCCATTACTAAGCTCTTCTTTGAGTAAGTGTGGGTACACTTTGGGATCCCACAATCCATTGTCTCAGATCAGGACAACAAATTCCTAAGTGCGTTTTGGTCCAATATCTGGTTGATGCTGGATACAAAACTTACTAAGTCCACAACTCTCCATCCCTAAACTAATGGCCAAACATATGTTGTCAACAAGATGATTGTACACATTCTGAGCATGTACAACTCAAAGAATCCATGCATGTGGAATGAAAGTCTCCCTCATGTCCAACACAACTACAACAAATCTCAACAGGCCACAACCCCTTTCAGGTAGGGCTAGGATTTCAACCATTATGTCCCATTGATGTGGCGATACCATTTGCAACCACTCAGGAAGATTCAGCTCATGTCTAGTCCGAAGCCGAAAGGGTTAACAACTTCATTGAGCACATTCAACAAATCTACCAGTAGGTCCATGATATATTGGACAGAGCCAATGGTAAGTATAAGCAGTGCTATGATTAACATCGAGTGCCACACAAGTTCCAGGTGGGTGACAAAGTTTGGCTACATTTGAAAAAGGAGCGCCTCGTTGGACCCCACTGCAAGATTCACCCATTTTGATATGGGCCATACACCATCACCAAGGCTGTCGGTGAAAATTCCTTTGAGCTCAACATTCGACTGTTCCTTGGTCTGCACCTAGTGTTCAATGTAGACCACCTTCGGCCATACTTTCCACCATTGTTGGACACATCCGAAATTGCAGAAAAACTCACACCAATAGAGATCAACCCAGTTTGAATGGAACAAGCCACAACTGATCAGATCATCGATATATAGATCAAGAACACTCGCCAACAGAGGATACACATATATCGAGTTGTCAAATCAGGCCAACTACTTCACCAGGGCAAGTGGTTCACCAGGGACCAAGTTCAACAGAAATTTCCTCACCTCATAGAGGCTTTACATGCAATGGGTACTATTGCTTTCTAACGGGGCAAGAATGATCCAGGTGGATATTGGTGGCTACTCGCCTATTCCACCTAGACCCTACAGTTAGTTTCGTATTTTTTCTTGTTTATTTCAACATTTACTATAGCAGTTTTTTGGGTCCTGAACTTCCAAAGCAGTTTTTCCTCCCTAAATGACGTTTTTTTGAGGTCCACTGTAGACCCATAGCCATAGGCAAGGGACTATGGCAAAAGCTATAGTACTCAAAGAAAACTTTCTAGCAAGGTATCACATGCACCGAATGGAGATAATATGACCAAGTTACGACCCCGAGAAGTTGGCTGCCCAACTAACCCCAATGGGGTCCACAAACTCTTGGTGTTACATCTCCCGGCGTTAGGGTTTTCCCATGTTTTTTAATAATAAATAGGCTGCTGAGCCTCATTGTAACATAATTCAGAGGCATGTAGCCGCCACATCTCTTCTCAGAGATAAGCTACCATCGCTCGAGCTATCTTATTTCCATTTTGTTTGTAAGCATAGTTCAATATTTTTCTATTAATGAAATGAAGTGTTTTTCTGTTGTGTCTCTATATTTATGGTTATATTTGTAATTTTTGCGTTCCAGTTTAAGTTCGCATCACTTGTCTTTCTTATTTTTGGATCTTTCTTCCTTAGTTTTCCAGCTTTCTTGGAGATTTCCATTGTTTCTACAACGTCGTCGCTGCTACTGAGGGTGTGCTGCTCCAGGTTGGGTGACTGGTGATGCTGCAGGTGTATCAACTGTTGCTGTGGCGGCTACTTCTATAACTCCTTCTAACATTTCTCGTTAAATATTCTCACAAATTCATCAGTCAATCGGATATTTATGCAAAAAATATCTGCAACTGCTTCGCACTATTACTTTCTCAAACTCTCGATTCGGAAAAGTTCTTAATCAGTGTGGGAGTCAGTTATTTATGACAATTTCGACCTTCGGACCTCATCATTAGATTTGATTTTGTCTCGATTCTTTTAAGATTCCGTCATTAAATGCGTATCTATCCATAAATTCTGTCAATCTATTGTCTTAAATGCAACTTTACGTGTGCCTTTTCCCTTTTAACGGTCCTATTTCTACTTTTCAGCGGGCTTCGACACGTTCCCTATTGTGCAAACCTCTATCTTACTTTGCGGCTTCCTGTGAACTTTGACATATTCCTGATTTTAGCGAAGTACTTTCTTCATCGAAGCTCTCTTTGCAGCGTAGTTTATAATCCAGTGTCCACTTTCAACTACATGTGACACTAAGATTTTCCTTCTTTCTTCTTAAGGGAAAAGATGTAGGGACAAGGTTGTCCCTGTACAAATTCAATCGACTACCAGTCACTTTTCCTTGAATTAATTCGCCATTTAACTTTGATAACTGTGCTGCGCCTCCATCAGTAATATACTTAATAACATATGGGCCTAACCAGTGTGTTTTGAATTTCCCTGGAAATTTCAAAAACTTATTGTCATAGAGGAGAATAAGGTCTCCAACCTGATACTTCTTTTGCTTAATGTTCCTGTCATGCCAAGCCTTTTCTCTTTATTTTTGCACTTGTTGATGAAATCCTACTAAAAACCTGTCTTCTTCCAGAGCTAGTAACTACGATGTTCTTTCTTCCATTATGTCAGAGTCTACCATATTTGTAAAAGTTGCAATTCTTAGGCTAGGGACAATGTATTCCATGGGCATCACAACTTCTTGCTCATAAACCAAATTAAAGGGTGTCTTACCTATCAAATTTTTGCATGTAGTCCTATAAGCCCATAATACTGCTAAAATTCTAAGATCCTAGTCATCCATATTCGCATTACATACCTTGGTCAGTGCATTCTTAAAATTTTTATTAAATGCCTCCATACTTCCATTTGCCCAAGGATGATAAGGAGTGCTCTTTTGGTGGTATACTTGAAATTCCTCAGATAATGCTTCAATGGTCTTATTCAAGAAATGTGACCCTTGGTCACTCATCAATACCTTGGAGCACCCAAATCTGGACAGTATGTATTCAATGATGAACTTCGTAGTAGTTTCTGCGCTGCAATCCTTCATCGGCTGTGCTTCGGCCCACCTTGTCAAACAATCAGTTGCAGTGATTAGATACCTTGCACTAGTCCTTTCCCCTTATGGATTGACATGTTTGACAAAATCAATAGCCCATTTATCAAAATCCTGCAAAGTTACTTGTGTCACTAGTGGCATCTCATATCTCCTTGAAGGTTTCGTTGTTATTTGGTAGATATCACAAGCTCGACAATACTCCTTTGCATATTTGTGTAGTGTAGGCCACCATAGTCCTGCTTTTAAATTTTTCTACGCAGTAGTTTTCCCTGCATAATAGCTACGCCACTATGAGCTTCTGTTAAAATTATCTGTCTTTTTTCTCAGGAACATACTTGTGCAATATTTCATCTGGTCCCATTTTATACAAATGTCCTGCTAGTAGTGAAAAATATATTTCCTTAACCACCAATTGCTTCTTCTGCTATGTAGTGTATTACGAAGGAGCCATCCCTGTGGTTAAGAACTGAATAATATTAGCAAAGTGATCATCTGTTATCTTGATTGCAAACAACTACGCATCAGGAAGATTATCCTCTATATTCATTGGTTCTTCTCTTGTCTCTAACCTTGACAAATGATCAGGTCCAACATTTAGTCTTCCTGGCTTAACAACAACTTCAAAATCATACTCCTAAAATAATAATAGCCATATGCAGTTTTCTCCTCCTAAAATAGGCTTATTGACTAGGTACTTTAGTGTAGAGTGATCTGTGAACATCTTAAAATATGATCCTAGCAAATAATGTATGAATTTTTGCAAAACTTATACCATAGCTAGTCCTTCTCTATCTTTAGTTGTATAGTCCTTTTATGCTTTAGACAATGTCCTACTTGCAAAAGCTATAGGGTGATGATTTATCCTGCACTAGGTTGTGCTGACACCACTCCTAAAGCTATGCATGAAGCATCCACATGAACATGGAATTCCTTATTCCAATATGGAAATACCAGTATAGGAGCAGTTACCATATTTTATTTTAGTGTGTCGAGGCTCTTTTGACATTCTTCATTCCATAGGAAAGTAACATCTTTCTTCAACAATTCTTCCATAGGCACAATAGTCTATGCATATTCTTTGATAAATTTTCTGTAATATCTTGTATGCCCCAAAGTGGTGTGAAGCTGTCTCATTGTTTTTGGTGGAGGTAAATTCACAATAATAACAATCTTTGTAGGATCCACCAACAATCCTTTCTTACAAACAATATGTCCCAACAATATACCAAAATGTACACAAAATATTCACTTCTTAATATTTAGAGATATTTGATACTGTCTGAATGTGTCGAGCATCAACCTTAAGCTTGCAAAATGTTTCTTCCATAACCCAAATACTATCCAATCATCGAAGTATACTTCTAAGAACTTGTGAATATATTCTTTGAAAGTTGTAACCACCGCTCTTGAAAATATGGCAGGAGCATTATTCAGTCCAAAAGGCATCACTGTATATTGATATGATCCCCATTCTATAGAGAAGGTAGTCTCATGTCAATCTTCTGGTGCAATTGTAATATGATGGTATCCTGAAAATCCATCTGTGAATGAGTAGGCCTCCTATCTATAGGTTTTAACCTCGTACAGAAATTACCTGCATACGAATTCTAAATCACAGAAAAATAAACAATGCGAGAGCATAACACATAAAAACACATATGCACAGAGATTTTCCCCT
>APFE030961379.1:0-10014 GCA_000404065.3 Pinus taeda
CGTTGATCTATCTTTTTCTTGAGCTGGTTTCATAACATTTGGTATCAGAGCTTTGGATTCTAGGGTTTCGCTGCTCAAAATAGGTCATCGTGGCATTTTCACTATAACTTTTTTCTGCGACGTTTTAGAAGCCAAAAAAAACTCATTTGAGAAGAAATCGCGTTGAACCTTAGGTTCGAATTTCAGAGCTTTTCACGCTATATTTGAGGAGATATGATTTGAGGAAGTTGGTCTTTTTGTAGACTCCTGAATTACATTCCAAACAGGAGACTTGAGTAAAATCATCATAACTTTCTCTCTGAGCATCGGATTAAAATTTCGTAAGAAGTTACAGAAAGAGGACAGACTTTAGTTTCTTGGATATATTTTTCAGAGCCAAAATTTGAAACAGTGACTCGTGGCACGTCGTACAAGTTCGCTCTACTGAACTAGTCTATAATCAGGTCACTGTGGGAGATTTCGCATAACTCTTCCTTGGAGAATCCAATTTGAATCAGACTGGTGGCATTGGAAAGGGTACACGGAGGGCTACTACAGGTCACAATTTCAGAACTTAAAAATTTGAAAGTACAGAGTTACAGTCGTTTCAAGTTCGAGCTCCTAAAATCAAGAAAAAGCAAGGTGAGGAAGTTTGATGGCAAGGATCCGGTAAATTGGATAAGTCAGATGGAGCAATATTTTGATCTACATGGTGTACCACTATTACAAAAGGTATGTATTGCATCTTCATATTTAGAACCAGATCAATTTTTATGGTATAAAGTGCTTTGTTCTCATAAACAACTTGTTACGTGGTCAATTTTTACGGAGGAAATAATAGCACATTATGAGGATACAAAGAGCAACACCTTCTTTAGAGCAACACCACAACAATTGGAAAGAGTAAAAGGGCTTTGTTACTAGTGGAAAATAAAATTATGGCAACAAGGAAGTCTGCCCCTCACAATTATAAAGATGGAAGTGTTGTTTCTGCTAGCCTTCCACAACCTACAAGGGTTACACCACAACAATTGGAAGAAAAAAGAGAAAAAGGGCTTTGTTACAATTGTGATAGCAAATGCACTAAAGGTCATAAGTGTGCTGAGAACGTTGCTTCAATTATCCATTTGCTGTCCCAACCACCGGCTCGCACCTCGATCTATGTTTATTTTACAAATATTTAATTCATAATGAAATAATTTTTAAATTCCAAAGTAATTTTTTTTATTATACTATGGATATGTGAAAATTTTCCATGTGTGAAGTGTGAATAAACCAATTATGTGAAAAAATTTCCTCACTCACTATTTTCCAAAACATTAATTAAATAACTAAACCACAACATCAAAAGAAAGTCACTTAAGTAAAATAAAATACAAATTTAGTTACCACATAGCACAGTAAAATAAAATACAAATTTAATTACCACTTAACACCAAAGGCTAACTAGACCAAAGCATTTAACGACACTTATAATCGACATGGAACTTAATTAATCAGCCAAAATGTTCAATTGATTCAATCCGTAGAATAGTTGTAGTTGTTCCTTATTATGGTGGATGGAAGAGTTAGGATATATGGATATATGTGGTGAGCTCTTGACCCCCGAATAATGCATAAACGAAGCAAGGATTACTCAATTGCTATCGGCTTCCATCACCACCACAGAGAAGAGAAAACCTTAATGCTGGGTAGTATCATGGCCAATGTCAACATCGGCCATCCTCTGATTGGAACAATGAAATACCGAATTGCATCAAAATTGAGAACCAGTAAGAATAATTCTATGAAGCATCCTCCAAAATCAATGCTGATCTGATTTTCTGTACTGCGCTGGAGATCAATAGTTGCACCTCTCGCCAATCTCTGGTACTGGCAGGCTCGGCGACCCATACAATCTGGAATGCAACTGTCAGAATAGATCCCCTTCCCCTTTTCTGCATACTACTGGAGCTACTAATTCCAATTTCAGTGGACAGTGGTGCATGGTCATCGGGGAGAATTACAAAACCAGATGGCAAAACGGAAACATAATCAGGTTTACCTCCATGCATCACTGTATGCATGGAAGCATGGTCAAAAGTAGCATAAACAATAATAGACCCCCAAGCATTTGTACAGCACTCCTGTAAAATGAATGCACCCGGATCCATATTCATACCCTGCAAATATTGAAATAAAAAAGACAAATTGAGATCATTCTCATTCCTCGTCTACTTGTGCATATAGAGAGAGAACTATTGAATATACAAAAATGTTACTGTTGTGCAGCTGCAATACTACTCACATTTGATGCGAAGAGGGTAACACTGTTCCGAAGATCTTGTCCCTTCACAATGCGGGTTATTTCTTGCTTTGGTCGGACGGTAAAGAGCATATCCCACTGCAATATTATTTGATCTTGGAAATGTTAGTGGCATATATTTTTCAGAGCAATATATGTTAGTCATTTAATCACTGAATCTCGCTGCTCGCAGGAAAAGTGGTTTAACCTGGCTTCGACGATTCAGATCTCGCAGGAAATCGAAGGATTTCTGAGGAGTAACCGGCAGCCAGAGTGAAGTGGCAGCACTGATCCGCAACTCAGGGTTCTCCACGTTCTTCGGTGTGGACACTCTAATATCCTCATCACCATCACCAGATAACGTTGCCCAATTGTTAAGTATCGATGGACTCAGACTAGTACAGAAGTCACTCGTCATTCGCTGAGCAAGTTTCAGCAAACTTTGGCGGCCTCTGGGATCTGAGAAAGCTGATCCAAAAGAAGAAGATAAATATTTTCAGATGAAAATAGAACAAGATGCATGCAGATCATACAAATTACAAAGCTTACCAGTCCCATCTGCATTTATTTCCCTAAGGATAGCGAGACGTTCGCATTGGTGCTGCAGCTCTGACAGCCAACGCTGCGACCCAAACCCCAAACTGGAGTTGACCACAGGACGATACAGGCTGTGCACACCTCTATCGTCATAGTCGCCGTGCTCTACCCAAGTAACCTGTTTTATATATATATATATATATACACATAAAATTAATCAGTCAGTCTGTTCTGTAGGAAAGGAATTAGCAGGCATATTAATGTATGCTAGCCTGGAGTTCTTGAGTTAGTGTATGAGCTGCAAGCAATTACAGTTGAACAATTGCTAGGGAATTCTTGAATTAATAATCCCGATGGATGCCTCTGGCAATTCACGGCCGGTAAACTGTCCGCAGAAACATCTACGATGGCCCAAACGCGTGCACGAAGCTGCTGGCAGAACCTTAAGAAATAGAATTCTCTAACTGGACCGAGCGGTGAGAGAAGATGGAGCTCCATATGCATCTGTTACCAACATTCCAGAGTTGGTAAGCTTTAGAAAAAGTAAAATTACTTTAAAAATTTCTGATTCAAAACTAAAATGTTGCAAATCTAATTGCATGAAATTAGATAATGGGCGTTAGATATTTTAGAGCAGGCACTTCATTTCCCTCTGTATCAATCTAATTAGATATTTTAGAACATGGACTTCAAATAGCAATCTAATTACATATTTTAGAGCATGCATGCAATTCATTTCCCTTTGTATCAAATCAATACGCTAACATACCAATTGGAGTTGGCCGTTCCTCGTACCCTCCGCACCATTGCGTAAGACCTCCAATGTCCTGGCTGTGGAAACAATGGATGGGAACATTTCTGCATAACGTTTCTGAGTACAAAATTTCAGTTAGTTCAACATTAATTAATTAATTGTGTACAGCACCAGTAATTACACATCAGTCAAATGGCTGTGGATTACATACCGAGTCCATAAGTATCTCCACCAGATTCATGGTTTTCATGAGTACGGTGCCAGCATATCTGTTTACTTCGGTTCTATAGCCGGCCGGTTTTGGGCCAAGCACTCTCGGGAATTGACGGAAATATTGGTCATGAGAAGTTGAGATTGTTGGGTATTTTTCTCTGTTTGGGATGGGAAAATACCAAAACCAAACATTAACTGAACACAGAGTCAATGCTCTGTTACCTTTGCTCCAGGATCTTTTTGTACACAGGGAAGCCTTTTAAAAAATAGCTGAGAACAGAGTATTTCACCACCATAAAATGATTTCTATTCATTAAAATAAACACACTAATACATATTCATCCTCTTTGCCGTGAGGGATTTACCAAAAACAACATTAAACCAAAACTCTGTTTTCACCTGAGAATTTACTGAGACATATTCATCCTCTTTCACTCAGAGGGATTCACCAAAACATTTTCACAAAACTTACTTTGCCTCCTATGAAATTTTACACCACTGTGTAAATATTTCATTTACATTCACTGCTGTGTGAAAACAAAACTTACATGGATTTACACATTTACTTTTTCACTGCTGTGTGAAACTATTCATGGTTTTGAACAAAACTATCCACTGGTTTCATTTACTTCACCTCCTGCAGTGCTGTGCATTCTTTGCATTTCATTTACATTACAACTCAAAAATATTCATGCACTTCTGTGCATTCCTCCCCTGCAATAAAATATTTACGCTCTGGTTTCCATTCACTGCTGCTGCATTTTTTTTACATTTCAAAACAAATCCAACCTCTGTGACTTTTCTAGTTTTCGTTCGCTGCTGCGAACAGGCTTCACGACTTCCCCGTATGCAACTCACACAATACAATCCCCGTGTGGTTTCACATTACAATCCCTGTGTTTTCTTTCAATGGCTGCCGCGATCCCACACACTCTTCCCGTGTGTAATTACAACCTGACTCAAATGGAGTCAACGCTTTTTTTATTTCATATGGCCAAAATAATAAAATAGAAAAATTTACGTTATGTTTTACCTCCCGCCCATACTCCATGTTAATGTGCTGTAAAAAACATTAAAACATTACCAACAAAATGTCATTGCATTTAATCATAAGGTATGGTCCAGGTCCATTACTCCACGCTGCATTAATTTTTTGAACAGGCCTGTATGTACTTTGAACAGCTTAACCAGCGGAGACCTTTCCAGGAGATCGAACTGCGGACAGTCTTTGAGCTGATCGGACACATATCGGGCGGGGTGAGTTGACCACAAGTTACCTTCCAAAAAGTGCTTGAAGCTTACGTAACGGTTGGACAGTTGTCAGCATCGGAGCACCATGTCCAGAAACCACTTTACGCTGAAGGGTGGTGCGATGGATTACCACCGGTTTCAAGTTTGCTGCAGTGGTTTTGGCGCTGCGTTGACTGCTGACCCGCGCGCCTTAACTGTTGGCCTCCTGCGCACAGGGGAAATTACCAATTCCAACAGAGATCCACTGAGTGTGTTCCATTGTAGCCATTCTGATGAACTCGTTCATGGCTGCGAAGGCAAGTTCTGATGCGGAGGATTTGTCCATCCCACAGTTTTCTAGTAACTCTCTTCAGCTGCACAACCCACAGAAAGAAACACAATCAGTTTTGTTTTGTGTTTCTGCTTTAAAGTTTACACAAACTACGATTTTTCCGATTAGCGGGACCAATTTCATTTCAGAAACAACTAATTTACACAAACTATGATTTTTCCAATTAGCGGCAGTGGAAACAAACCTCACATCGTTTTCTAATCGTGCCTTCTCCAGCCGCAGCTGTCGCTCCTCAAAAGGCATCTCCACAGCTCCTCCACATTTGTAACATGAGGTGCCCGTGCAGTTCTTCAACGCTTCTTTCATACGTCGGTTCTCTATTTCTAGTATTTCGTTCTCCCACCTCAGTGTTGCATTATCGTGACGAGCCTGACCATTCCAAAGAGTCACCAAATCAGTGAAATGAAACAGAAAGAAAGAAAAACGCGAAAGATTTAAACATTTCGTTAAATTTCCGTGTGCATTGCATACCTTCGTCCGTGCGCGACGGTTTTGGAACCAAAACCGTATTTGGCGGGGCGCAAGATGCAATTTTTCACTGAGTTGTTGTCGTTGCTTTTCATCTTTTCATCGGGATGGGGTAACTTCTCGAAAAACCTGAAAACAACAAACACAAATGAACTTCATCTCGAAAAACCTGAAAACAACGAACGCAAATGAACTTCATCTTGAAAAACCTGAAAACAACAAACACAAATGAACATCATCTTGAAAACGAGTCAGAAACCCTACGTATAAAACACGAATTTCATAACTTACGCCTCCATTTCCTGTATCTGCTGTGCTGTGTGCCTCCCACGCCACACACCATTTCTTTTAAATTCATCTTCATCATTCCCGAATCGGCACACACCATTTCTTTCAGATTCATACTCATCATCCACTCTGGTCTTCCCAACGTCTCTACTCCTACGCTTCACCTCACCTTTTGAATGACCTACTACTCCACTTGCCTATCCAACACGCCCATCTTAAATCTCATAAAAATGCCCATGGAGTAATACATTAATTCAAACTTTTTACTAAATAATTACAATTTAAAATTTCTAAACATACCAGCGTCAAAGCCAGCTCTCGTGGAGTACTGGAGTTGTTGTCCATATTTATTATCGGAATCTCTGAAGGAGCATAACACATGTCATTGAATGGCATACCAGAAAATTTGAAGTTATTATACTAACAACAGCTATGAAAACAAAAGTCATTAGGTAGGTCACTCAAGGGGCCTGCCATCAGGTGGCTTTCGAGTATTAAATGGGAGATTTTTCACCAGCGGAAAAAGACTTCCTTTCTTAAGAGAGGGAAAGAGAGAAATGGAGCAAAACACGAAAAAAACAATAATGGTTTATACTCCTCACGTTTGTTTTACGAAAAGAAGGGAAAATGGATGGTCCGAGACCACGAAGAAACCTATGGCAGAGGAGGAAAAGGAATTTGCATCCGGAGGAGAAAGCTGAAGAGGAGATGTCAAAGCAAAGGTGGGAGCAGAATACATCTAGGAAAGAGGAGAAGACCCTTTGGTAAGGAGGTAAACTTGGTCTTTGAAATTTATTTATGCAAGCCTTGACGTGGGAGCAGAGTTTAGGGTTTTGTTAATCGATTGAATAGAGTGAAATGAAACTATACACCCATCGCATAGCTCCCAGAGTTTAGGGTTTAGGGTGTTGTTAATCGATCGCAGAGCTCCCAGAGTTTAGGGTTTTGTTAATCGATCGCAGAGTTCCCAGAGTTTAGGGTTTAGGGTGTTGTTAATCGATCGCAGAGCTCCCAGAGTTTAGGGTTTTGTTAATCGATCGCAGAGCTCCCAGAGTTTAGGGTTTTGGGTTTTGTTAATCGATTGAATAGAGTCTGAAATGAAACTATACACCCAACGCAGAGTAAAGGTAATATTATGATTTATGGGAGTAATTTCTCTGCGATTGGAGAATTATGGGAGTAAGAGGTTAGAAAGAGAGAGGGATAGAGGAAGAATAAAACTAGGTGAGAAAGA
This sequence comes from Pinus taeda, assembly GCA_000404065.3. Classification (NCBI taxonomy): domain Eukaryota; kingdom Viridiplantae; phylum Streptophyta; class Pinopsida; order Pinales; family Pinaceae; genus Pinus; species Pinus taeda. The sequence goes on from APFE030961379.1 coordinate 7,340, forward strand.
GAAAGGATAGAAGAGGAAGAAAACAAAAGCAGTTTTAAAAATGGGTGAGCAACCCCTGCAAAGGCCAAAGAACAAAAAAAATGAAAATAGAGAAAAGGGTGAGATTATTTGCAAATAGATTCTAAACGCTAAAACTTCAAAGACCAGAATCTGTAAAATTCTAGTGAAGAAAAACTTTTCATAAACTTGGCACCTCTCCTTCTTCAGATTCATAAACTTCTTTTATTTATAAAAAAGAGTAAAGAACACAATATTAAACTCACGTTGAAAGAACTGCACGATCCGGCGACCAAATCAATCGAAAACTAAAGCAGGAATTTCGCAACGAACCGTCTACACTCTTAGCTTGGATTGGTAAGCCTCGCAGGGATTTATAAATGTGAGCCGCGTTCCATGCAGCCCAGCGGTTAAACAAAATCTTTTTAAATTTGGTTTTTGTTGTTTACGAAAAAATAGTTTTAAGGATATTTGGAGATCGATAATGTCTTCACTTATTTAGAGATTTATTGGTGTTTATCTGAATATATTAGTATTTAGAGATTTATGGGTGTTTATATGAATATATTAGTTTTGAGTTTTCAATTACCTTGATCGAGATCAATAATGTTTTTATGTATATAGACATTTACAATGGTTTTAGTTGAGCAGGTATTTCACTGCAATATATTGGTTTTGAGTTTTTAACTAAATTGATCGAGATCAATAATTATTTCACATATTTAGATATTGAATCTATTGGTATTGAGTTTTTAACTATATTGATCGAGATCAATAATTATTTCATGTATTTAGAGATTGAATATATTGGTTTTGAGTTTTTAACTATATTGATCGAGATCAATTAATGATTTCATATTTAGAGATTTATAATACGTTTGCTTTAATATATTGGTTTTGAGTTTTTAACTATATTGATCGAGATCAATAATGATTTCACGTATTTAGAAATTTACAATGGGTTCTCTTGAATATATATTAGTTTTGAGTTTTTAACTATATAATGATTTCAGGTATTTAGAGATTTACAACGTATCCACTTGATTATATTGGTTTTAAATTTTCAGCTATTTTGATCAAGACCAATAATGTTTTCATATATTTTTTACAATGCATTCACTTCACTATATTGATTTTTAGTTTTCAACTATGTTGATCATGATAACACGATTGTTTTCATGTACTTTTTATGATGCATTCACTTCACTATATTGGTTTCAAGTTTTCAACTATGTTGTCCTAGATAACACAATTGTCTCTCGCAGAGATATCTCGCTTGATTTTTAAGAAAAGTTAATCTTATTTGAAATTGCATTCACTTCACTATATTGATTTTTTCAGCTATGTTGATCATGATAACACGATTGTTTTCATGTACTTTTTAAGATGCGTTCACTTCACTATATTGGTTTTGAGTTTTCAACTATGTTGTCCTAGATAACGAAATTGTCTCTCGCAAATATCTCACTTGATTTTTAAGAAAAGTTAATCTTATTTGAAATTGCATTAAAAAAAAAGGTTATAATAAGATTATTATCTATCTAATAAAATTTATTATAAAATTGTAGCTACCTCTTTCCGACAACTTAAATTGATGAGTTACACTAACCACACCTATTCCGAGAACTCAAATCCATCACTTATACCTTATTTAATGGGTGTCCTTATTTATTGTTAACCTAACTACTCACAATTTTCTTTCCCAAATTAATTAATAAAATACATTACTTATAAAACAATTTAATAATTTATTAAAACACAAATTAATTATTATATTATAATAAATAATGATTTAACATTAAAACTTAAACATGTAAACGTAATCCTTAACATTTAACATTTTAGCATTTCTAATCTAATGTCAAGGCGGCGCGGTAAAAATCAATTTAAATTATTAATAGTTAAAACCAATATAAATTGAAATATAAGAATTTTATGAAACATCAAAAATGTGAATGGTATAATAAAAATATAGAACACTAGAGGTATGGTAATTAAATAAAACCTTTTTTATATTTACTCCAGAGGTATGGTAAATAAATAAAACTATAAATAAACTAGAGGTATGGCAAATAAATAAAACCTCATTTTATATTTATTCCACAAACCTCTTTATATTTAAAGAAAACTCAAAAAAATATGTTTTATTTAGGTGAAGCTTATGGGCCAAATACCATGGGAAAAATAATTAATAATAGCATTGGCCAAATACCATGGGACAAATAATTAATAATACCATGGGCCAAATACCGTGAGACAATTCATTAATAATACCATGGGCCAAATACCATATTTATAAAAGAGGCATGGTAAATAAATAAATATAAAAAAGGTATAAAGAGGTATGATAAATAAATAAAAATATATCAAATAAGATTAGAAATAATATACCAAGCCTATGGGCCAAATACCATGTTAAATAAAAGAGACACGATAAATAAATAAAAATATAAATAAACCAAAGGTATGGTAAATAAATAAAAGCTCTTTTTATATTTACTCCATAAACCTCTTTATACTTGCTAACACTAAAAAAAGAGGTTTTATTTAGGTGAACCCTATGGGTCAAATACCATGGGCCAAATTTTTATTGATACCATGCAAAAAAACATTATTAACCCTAATATTAGTATTAAAAGATTATTATTATTATTAAATCCAATATTCATATTAATATA
>APFE030961386.1:0-21560 GCA_000404065.3 Pinus taeda
CCCACCTCCTTTTTCCCTTTTCCTCAGGGACACTTTCCCAGTTAGGGGAGGTGGTTAGGGTTGCAATTTACTGCAACCTTTTTTTTTTCCAACTTCCCTCTCAGAAGTTGACAGCATTTTCTTTTACAAGAAAATAAAAAAAAAACATTTTCTTATTATCTTCACAAATAACAATAATACCATTAAATTCCAAATTAAATAATTTCATATTCAGTTATTCTAACCACAGTAAAATAAAATATTTACATTTTCCTGGGGCATTACATCTTCCCCTCCTGAAGTTGGACATCGTCCCGATGTCTATTAACTAAGAACAGCTCTGGGTAAGCCTTTTTCATGAGCTCTTCATCTTCCCAAGTGACCTCGTCAGGCCCAAAGTGTTGCCGTTGCACTTTAATTTGGGTAATAGCTCGCTTTCGCAGCTATACTTCTCTCCGGTCGAGAATGCTCAACGGCTCGACCAAGACTTCTCCTTTCGGTTCGACCTGGAGCATGCAATGTTCTAAATCATTTTTCTAAAAATGAAAAACTTTATACTAGTCTACTAGAATTAATCCTCACCTGTATATCCTGCCATCTGATCACATGTTTAGGGTCATAAATGTATTTTTTTAACACAGAAACATGGAAGACATTATGGACCCGGATGTGACTTGGCAAGGCGAGTTGGTAGGCCACCGGCCCGATTCTTGCTAAGACTTGGAAGGGTCCACAATATCGGGGTGCCAACTTGGCACACCCGCTCCATTGCAGTACTCTTTTTGGCTTGAATCCTTATATAAACATGGTCAACGACTTGGTATTCCTTGAATCTTCTCTTCCGATCAGCATAACTCTTTTGTCTATCCTGAGCAGCTCTCAAATTAGAGCACACCTTCTTCACCAGATCCTCCATTTCTTTAAGCATTTCCAGTCCTAATCTTAGTTTGTCTTCAGGTCCACCCCAGCTTGAGGGTGTGCGGCATTTCCGTCCATATAGGACCTCGAAGGGACTCATTTGTGTCGAGGTATGATACCCGCTGTTGTAGGAAAACTCAACCAGATGCAAATACTCTTCCCACTGCGTTGGTTGCTGCATTACATAGGCTCTCAACATGTCCTCTACCACTTGGTTCACTCGCTCTGTTTGTCCATCGGTTTGGGGGTGATAAGCCGTACTGAAATTCAGCTGAGTCCCCAAGTCTGCGAACAATGTCCTCCAAAAGGCTGATGTGAATTTTACGTCACGATATGAAATTATTGTCTTCGAAAGTCCATGTAATTTGAACAAATTCTGCATGAAGATATGGGCGATCTGTGCAGCCCTGTAGGTGGATTGCACAGGTATAAAATGTGCGGCTTTACTCAACTTGTCCACCACCACCATAATGGAATCATTATTCTTCTTTGTTCTAGGCAGTCCAGTGATAAAATCCATAGAAATGGTTTCCCATTTCCATTCCGGAATGGGTAATGGTTGCAGTAGCCCCACCGGATGCTGATGTTCCGCCTTGATTTGTTGACACTCTAAACACCGTGCTAAATATTCAGCCACATTACTCTTCATTCCCAGCCAATAATAATTTTTCCGAATTGCAGTGATCAGTTTTTGGTAACCTGGGTGTCCCACATAATGGCTGATGTGGAATTCATCCAAAATGAGATTTTTAATGCTGTTTTGATCAGGTACATATAGCCTTTGTTTGTAGTATAACATTCCAGCATCGTCCATCTTATATCCTTGTCGACTCTTCAAGCTTGTAGATTGTTGTACTTTCTGTTTTATTTGTTGATATTCAACATCTTGTCCTGCTTCCTTCCTTATCATTTCCTCGAAGGGGCTTTTCCATTCGCTGCAGGAAATTTCGTACAGACACTATACCTTCTGGCTTAAGGCATCAGCCACTCAGTTTTCTTTCCACTTTAAATGTTTGATTTCAAAGTCAAAACTGCTTAGGAAGTCCACCCATCGCGCTTGTCTAGCATTTAAAGTGGCCTGGCTGAAACAATTGGTCAAACTGTGGTGATCGGTTAGCAACAGAAATTTTCTGCCCATAAGATAATGCCGCCACATCTTTAAAGCATGGATGACGGCCACCAATTCTAGGTCGTAAGTAGAGTACTTCTGCTCATGCTCCTTTAGCTTCCTGGACTCATATGCAATCACTTTACCTTCTTGCATCAACACACCTCCCATGCCCTCCTTGCTTGCGTCAGTACACACCACATAGTCCTTATTAGGATCAGCTATGCTAAAAATAGATGATGTGGTGAGCAGATGCTTTAACTGCTCAAAGCTTTTTTGACATTCTGGGGTCCATTTGAATGCTCTTCCCTTTTTCTGTAAGGAGGTGATGAGATACGCTACTCTAGAGAAGCCTTCCAAAAATCGTCTGTAATAATCGGCTAACCCCATAAAGGATCTGATGTCCGCTACATCTTTGGGTATGAGCCACTCCATTATGGTTCTTATCTTTTCAGGGTCCACAACAATCCCTTCCCTGGTGATTATGTGGCCCAAATATTGTATCTCTTCTTTAAAGAAGTCACACTTGCTGAACTTAGCATATAACTGGTGTTCTCGGAGGGTTTGTAGCACTAATCTTATGTGTTCTTTGTGCTCTTCCATATTGCGGGAGTATATCAAGATATCATCTATAAATATCAGCACAAATCTGTCTAAATATTGATGAAATATGTTGTTCATTAAGCACATGAAAGTTGCAGGGGTGTTAGTTAACCCAAAGGGTAGCACCACAAATTCGTAATGCCCATACCTTATTCTAAAAGTTGTTTTAGCTATGTCCTCCTCCTTAATTCTGATTTGGTGGTACCCTGATCGCAAATTGATGTTGGAAAACACTGTTGCCCCCTTCACTTGGTTGAAAAGTTCATCAATCCTAGGTAAAGGATACTTGTTTTTTATTGTCAGCTTGTTCAACTGACGATAATCTATACACATGCGAAGGGTTCCGTCTTTTTTCTTGATGAATAATACTGGGGCTCCCCACGGAGACACACTGGGGTGAATATATATTTTTTTCTAGCAGTTCCTATAACTGCATTTTTAATTCTGTCAACTCATGTACACTCATTCTATAGGGTGCCCGTGACACCGGTGCAGCCCCTGGTGCCAATTCGATGGTAAAGTCTATATCCCTCTTAGGTGGCAATCTGGGAATTTCTTCTGGAAAAACATCTGCAAACTCTTGTATTACAGGGATGTTATCCAACGTGGTTGTTTTATCTTTTGAATTAGCATAACCCATTGGATAGCATAAATCTGGCACCCCTTTCTGATGCATTTTGCTAGCTAGGATGCAGTTAATGGTTGAATATGCACATGTCGCTTAATCCTTTGCACCTCTTTCCTAGCTCCATGTTCATCCTGATAATAAATGATCTTTGTCTTGCAGTCAACCAATGTCCAGTGCTTTTCTAACCAGTCCATATCGATAAGAATGTCATATGAACCAAGGGGAAGCACATTTAGATCAGCCATTACTAGCTATCCTGCTATTGTGAAAGGGCAGTTATTGACTTTTGTCAATACTCGCCTCTTGGCCCCTGTAGCCAGCTGTACTAGCCATGGATTTTTGAATTTAACAGGTTTCATTATACAATGTTCCACTATCTTTGAACTAATATAACTTAATGTGGCCCCCGGGTCAATTAAAACAGCTACAGTAAGGTCTGAGATTTTACCTTCAAATTCGACCACGGTCGGTTGGTACTTCGCCTAGCGATCGTCTAGAGCTGCATTAATCCTTGGCACGCTACGTCCTACATCGCCCATTGTCGATGCTTCATGGATTTGGGATAACTATTCAGTTCCCTTACGCTGTGGACAGTTTTTGACGTAATGAGGCCCTCCACAGCCCCAACACTATAATGGGGGCCTTGTTGCCCCTTCATTGTCCAATCTTGCAGGCTGCTTGCTCACTCTGGACTCACTGGTTGTCTTAAATTTGGGTGAAATTCTTGGTGCAGTTCTGCTGTGTTGTCCCTTGCCAATTCCCTTGCTTCTGCCACCGTGATTCCCTTTACTGTTTCCAGCTGGCTTATGGCCTCTTTTCTCATTCCATCTTCTGCCAGAAGCTTCTCCTTTCTGTTTGTTTTGCTGGTAACAGATCCTGGCCTTACGAATAGCCTCGTCCATCGTCTTCGGATTGTTAAACTCAATCCTTTCCCGCATATATAGTCGCAAGCTGCTAACAAATCTTTGTACCTTAACTTTTTCCTCTCTAATATACGGCACATAGCGAAGCAAAGAAGTAAAACGAGTAATAAATTCATCCATAGTCTGCTACCCCAACCACAAGACATGAAATTCTCTTGCCTTTTCATCGTAGAAGCGCTCGATCAGATATCTTTCTTTGAAGTACTTTTGGAAATTTTCCTAAGTTATGGTCTGCTCGGTCACTCCCTTCACAATCTTAACTTCTTCCCACCATAGGGTGGCTTTTCCCTGTAGTTGGAAAATGGCCAACCGTGCCTTAAGGTTATGATCGTACTCATATAACTGAAAATATTTGTTCATATTAATTAACCAGGCTTCAACTACTTCTTCCTGTTCCCCATCAAAGTGCGGCCTAACAAGATCTCCACCTGAAATCCTAACCGTCGACTGCGAGAAATCCTGAATTTCAGAAATAGTTTCAAAACTATAATCCAACAGACCTCTGGGAGGATTGTTTACTTACCTGGTCTTTGCAGTAGTAAGGCTCCTTGTAGGTCCACCCGGTAAACTGTTGTTTTTTGTCCACCCTACCACGAGATTCGTCCTTCGGGACCAGAATCTCCCCCCTTGGCTGTCTTGCAGGATCACTATCCACATCAAGAACATTCGCGCTCTACGCTTGACTATCTGGTCCTCACCAGACTTAGTCTTCTTTCCTTTTTTCCTCTGCTTGTCCCTACAGTGCAAACCCACCTCCTTTTTCCCTTTTCCTCAGGGACACTTTCCCAGTTAGGGGAGGTGGTTAGGTTTGTAGTTTACTGCAATTGTATTTTTTTTTCCAACTTCCCTCTCAGAAGTTGACAACATTTTCTTTTACAAGAAAAGAAAAAAAAAAAGCATTTTCTTATTATCTTCACAAATAATAATAATACTATTAAATTCCAAATTTAAGAATGTCATATTCAGTTTTTCTAACCACAGTAAAATAAAATATTTACATTTTCCTGGGGCATTACACCATTGAATATACAGTTATCATTGTAGACATTTATCTAGAAAGGAATAAATATATATATAAAAGCTAAATGGTTAAGTTTTTGTGCAAGCATAAAGCTCATACCAGAACTTCTAAAGCAAAAACAAGGGTTTCGCCATGATTCAATGGACTCATTAACCCCCATAATTTCGCAAAATTCTTAAGCATGTTAATGAAAGAAATTAAAACCAGTTCATAAAATTCTTGGTTGCGAACCCTTAGTTTGCAAAATCAACAAAAACCCTTTCTGGGAGGTATGGTCCATAGCCATTAACAATAACACCATAGTTACCAGAAACGGGACGATGTTCATCGTTTCTGGAAGAAACCTTCTGAGAAACCGCAACCATACTAGAAACGTCGTCTGCAACGGCCGTTTTTGTTTTCACTAGCAAGAAACAGTTTCCCACGAAACGAAACAATTTCTTCTCACCGTTTCCGGATATACTTGCAGTTATTTATTTTTTCGGACTCAGGTTAAATTTAATTTTTTCAAATCGTCAGTTAAATCGAGTTTAATTAGCAATTGATTGTTAGTTTTCTAGAAGTTAGACATGCAGAGGGTTAAGTCCAGTTTAATTCGCAGTTGACTGTTAGTCTCCTGCAGTGGACTGTTAGTTTTCTGGAAATTAAACATAAACACTCCAGGGTATTGTGAGCCATCAGCTTAAGAAAGAACTAACTGTATTTTTGAGAGAACGCAGGGTATTGTGAGAGTGCTGCCAAAGAAAAACACCAGTTGTCAAGGATTTAAGCAGAAGAGGAAAGCAAACCCATCACTACTCAGATGCAAGCAAGGCACAGATTAGAGACAAGCAGCTTCACGCCCCCATCGAGTTATCTTCAACAGCATTGTCAATTCTATTGTCAAAAGGTACTGCCTACAAACTTCAATCTCTGGATTTCTTTTATGAATGCTCATTCCAGACCACATTATTCTCTCAAGATTTGGATAGGTGAGGTTCGCTGGGATGAACTGTTCATATCATAATGCTATATACCTGTGTTCAGTCTCGTAATATCCTCTTTTAGCCTAATTTAATAAAACCTCTATTCTATCGTCCATATCAATGCATGTATATGTACTCCGTTAAAATGATTCTGACTGCTGTGAGATTTTCTGTAACTCATACCACTTCAGTGATATGATGGATCCTGGTTGGGATTTGAAACGTTGGCAAAAAATGGTTCTTACTGTGGATTCTTCGGTAACTAAGTCAGAAGAAATAAACCACAGAGGTATAAAATCCAGATATTTTAATCGTAAAAGCAACAGACAGATCATGCAAAAAAAATGATTTTCCATGTGCATCCTTACGGGGGAGTAAGGGAGTCCATGGCCTGCTATTGCCACTCGAGTAGATTCACAATGGTAGTGAAATTAAGAGATTCATTTCCTCGTAATACACAATGAGTCTCTGACTTAAATAGAAATGCTTGGATACAAAAAGGAAGGAGCTTGGCAATATCCAGGAAACAGGAAACAATCGAAAGAAAACTCCAAGAGCATTAGGTATGGAGTTGATGGGAAATTGTCAATGAATTTGAATTTACATAGGAAAATGGAGAAGCTATCCAAGAAACAGAAAACAAATAGAAAGAAAATCGTAGAAATCTAAGCCGGAGCAGAATTGCAAGTGAACTTCTCCATACCTGATATAAATTTGACGGGAAATTTTGACTATGAAGTAAATTTTCTATGATAGTTTTTTTTTTAAGATTGGGATTTGTGTGATGTTCCATATTTATTTTTACTTGTATATTAGATTTATTTTTGTTATTGTTGTTTGGAAGTGTCACTGAATATGTCTTTTCACAATTTTTGGGAAAAATATTACTATATTTACAATAAATAAAATATAAAACAAAATAATGGATTGCATTGTGATCTGTTAATCGTAAGGCAGTGAAAATTAACCAAAATTATCAAACCTTACTATGGCGGATTCATTATTTGTAACTCAGTGAGAAGTTAATGAAAAAACTGTAGATTGCATCCATTAAGTCGAAGACCAAAATCGTGAAAGCTTACTCTAAGTAGCTCAATCAATCATAATAAGTTAGTGAAGATCAATAGTCACAATTACCAAATAATTTATTTATAAGATTGTGGGCTATTTTTGACCATTTTTCCCCAACACTTTTTTGGCTATCCTTAAAATTCCACTAGGATAGAGATTTTTTCCAATTACGTTTTTTTTTTAATGGTATTTTATAATTGAAGAATTTTCACAAATGTTGTGAAGATTTAGGAATTTTGTAAATAGATTTCTAAATTGGAAAACTGAAAATAAATATAATTAAATAAAGTGATGAGAATTATTATTAGGAATTTTACTTTGAAATTATATAATATCCATTATTTTAATATAATACCCAACTCGTATTTGAGTAAAAAGGAAAAATAAATAGGAGAACTCAATGTTACCAATCAATATACCTAATTATTGCTAGTGCATAGCCCCACACACACATATATTTAGAGAGAGAGAGAGTGAGTGTTATGGAACAAGTAGTTATAAGTTATTAAAATATCATTGAAGCCATGTATCATGGGATCTTGTAAAATGAATGAGATCAGGAGCTAGTCCCTTTCTCTGGAGCTAGTCTCTCTGATGCTCGAAGGAAGGTGATTTAGATGTTTGAAAATTTGAAAAAAGATAAATAATTTTATTTTGTTTAAGTTTTCCAAAATTTTCTTTGATTTTCTCTTCAAATTTTTAGTTAATTATATTTTTTTAATTAGGTGTCAATTTTTTTTATTTTATTTTCTATGACTAATTTTCAAATATAAATTGTGCAGATTAAAATTGGTTGCGGAGGAGAATCATTTATTTTTTATTCCACTCATTTCTCATTGCAATGGAAGAAAGTTCATCAATGTCACAAAGTAGACCACCCCTTTCCCAACAGAAATCTTCCATAGAGGCATCCAAAAAAATCCAAAGCAAAGAATAACAAGAAGCAAAAAAAGCCTTTGAGGCAAGGCTATGGGTAGATGTGAAATGCACTCAATCTTATAGCGGAGGATCAAGTGGATCATCTGGTTCAAAGGTTTGGTTGTGCCCTTATTGTAAAAAACAAAAATCGAGGAATGTAGGAAGAGTTCGATGCCATTTACTTGGAATGGGGAAAAAAGAACAATCAGCTTTATGCGATAGCGTACCTAAAACAGAAAAAGCTTCTCTAATTAAACAAATTAATGAAATTGAAAAGCTTAGACATATTGTTGAAGGTTTAGTTCAAGCTAACAACAATCCTAGTGGATTGACAATTGGTGGTCCACACTCTTGTTCTCAACATCAAGTTTCTGTTTCTCACCTTCAAAACTTATGGGATGTAAAAGGGAGGGGAAATCTCGATGCATCCATTGGACGGTTTTTTTTTGCAAATGGCATATCTTTTAATGTTTGTAGGTCTCCTTATTGGAAAGAAATGGTAAGGGATCTAGTTAACAATGCTCCTAAAGGTTATAAGCCTCCTAGTTATGAAAAGATGAGGACAAGCGTGTTATCTGAAGAGAGGGCTCAGGTTGAAGCTAGACTTCAAGACATTAAAGATAGTTGGAAGGAATCTGGGGTCTCCATTGTCTCAGATGGTTGGACAGATGTTAACCATCGTCCCCTTATCAATATTTTCGTTTCTAGCCCAAAAGGAGTTTTGTTTTTAAAATCCTATGATACTACAGGAAAGACAAAAGATGGTCTATATCTAAAAGGTCTCCTCAGAGAGGCAATAGAGGAGGTTGGTAGAGAAAACGTGGTCCAAATTGTTACAGATAGTGCCTCAAACAATATCCTTGCTGGTGGGTTGATTGAGGATGAATATCCAACAATTTTCTGGACTCCTTGCTCTGTGCATTGCTTGAATTTTCTCCTGAAAGATATTAATAACATTGCATGGGTTGATAAAACTATAATTGAAGCAAAGATGCTACAACACTTTATTATTAATCATGCAGCATCCATAGCAATTTATAAGAAATATGCAAAACTTCAGCTTCTTCGATGTGTCGAGACTAGATTTGCATTTGCTTTCATTACACTTCAACGCCTTATTAAAAAGCATCAATATTTGAGAGAGATGGTTGTATCAATGGATTGGCAAAGGTGGAAGGGTTCTCATACTGGGGATGGCCTAAAATTTGAGGACATTATTATTGGTCTTTCTTCAGAGATTTTTTGGAGAAGAGTGGAGGATATTGTCACCCTTATTACATCTATTGTTTCCACCCTTTGCATATTTGATAGTGATCAACCATGCTTAGGGAATGTCTTTGACAACATGGATCAAATGAGAGAGAAGATTCATGACATAATGGAAGATGAAAATTCTAGGATTGACAAAGACACCAGAAATGAAGTGTGGGAACTTAGTCTGACAAGGTGGAAAATGCTTCATAGCCCTCTTCATTCAATTGCATTTTTACTCAATCCTAAATGGTTTCATAAGAAACCATCGTCAGATGTAGAAGTTATGAAAAACTGGAACACTTTTATAAGTAGGTGCTACGGTCGTCAGGATCGCACTGTATGGTTTGAGTTAGGAAAGTATTTGAGATCAAAAGACCACTTTGCAAATGAAGATTGTGCATACGACAGACAACAACTTGGACCCGTCAACTTCTAGATATAATATGGTACAGGGACCCCCTTGTTTCATTGTTTGGCTATCCGTTTGCTTTCACAGGTATTCTTAATAACAAATACCTTTAATGTATTGATTTATTGTTTAAACAATTAATTCTAAAGCTCATTTTGGATTATTTATCTTATAAGATTTATTGATTGACTATGACTAACATAATTTTAATTTTATTTTACATGTGACTAGTTCCTCTGCATGTGAAAGAAATTGGAGTGAATATGCTTTTATCCATTCAACGAAGAGGAATCGCCTAGGCACAAAAATGGCACAAGATTTGGTGTTTGTACACTCAAATCTACGTTTGTTATCTCAACAACAACTAGAATACAAAACTGGACCCACAAGAATGTGGGATTATGGTAGTCCACAAGATGACGAAAATGATGAGCTTCCACTTGAGGTGCTACAAGACAATGCTAAAGACATGCTTGATGATACCATGAAGTCTATTGACCAAAATAATCCTTTTGGAATTGGCTCAAGCTCAACAACTATTCCAGAAAATGAGCTTCAAAATCTAGATTATTAGGTTTACTTGCATTTTGATATGAATTGTTGGAAGTGACTTTAGAGATACATATATATTCAAAAGTACAAATTTAATTATTTATATTTCAAATCTCTTATTCTTATCAATGTTTGCTATTTTCTTGGAATTAATGATGGCTAAATTTTTAGATCTAGAAAATTATCACTTCTTTCTTAAAATTAAATTAGTATTTACAATTGTTTTTTTACAATTTCATGATCAGAAACATTGCAGGTTTATGATTAATGCTTTGTTTATATTGTTCACCTTTAATATGGTGTTTTTCCCTCTCCTCGTTTTCTTATATGCGAAACCTCCAAACTTTGTTTCTCGTACCGTTCTCGTTTCCTGTTCCTTTTCCGGTTTCACGTTTTTGGTAACATAGAATAACACAGCCTGAGGTTGTTTCATAAATTGGATGACCGGATAAAAATCATACACAGTCAGAATTCACGGTTAACCAGAGGAACTGCTAAACCCTTTTGCAAATTAACTAACTGTCACACTCCAAGAACATAGTAACTAAATTTCTTTTTTTTTTTTATTTAATTACTTTTTAACTGCATATATTTACACCTTACAATTAATACCATTTGATTATTGTAATGCTACCCGCCGATTATCAACATTAACAATTATATAGTTTTATTTAGTTTTTATTTGATGACAACGATCACACGTTGTGACACCTCGGATTTGACGGAGGGTCTTTCCATCTTGGCGCTCCAGTGATCATCGACCGGTTAACTTAAATGCATGGTCCACTTGTAATCTAGGAAGCGCTCCACCTGTAACTCCGGACAGAGCACCTGGTTTCCTTACGATTTTTCCGGATTCGAATTCTTGGGAACTGGTTGTGGTAGCTGGTGGCAGTAAATGCCACAGCCAACCCGCCATACCCTCGGGATGCATCCAGCGATGAACGACCAGGATTAAGATCTGGAATCGACGGTGGAAAAATGTTTTGCGCCATTTGATAAAGTTTGTTTAGGGTTTAGTCCGCCATTTGCATCGGTTTAACCTGTGCGAGGAACGCAGGTCTCTGTCGAACAGTGATGTCCTTCTCAGCCTTGTCCCGATTTCCGCCTAAGATTTTCGCTGCTTGTCTCCTGCTGATAGTCCCATTCGGTCGAGGGTGAGATCAATGTTTCGCTGCACAGCTTGACAGAACCTCTGCCGCTCAGGTATCCGTCAATTTATTAGCTTAAGTGAATTTTTCTTTTACCCTTCTGGAATATATTTAAATGCCGCATTTGAATGTCTGTTTTCAGGGTTCCAGCGTGAAGACTCATGGCGATAGGAGAACAGGGAGGTTATCAGATAGCGCAAACTGGGTAAGAATCTAGACACGGTCTTCGGATTAATTAGGCTTAAACCAGTCCTGAATACTATTTTCTTTCCGTGCCAGGGTTTGTTCTCCTTCGATTGATCTTCTCAAGCTGTGAAGCTCTCATCGACACTTAGTTACAGAGAGCTGGGTTTATTTGTGAAACCCTAAGGGTTTTCTTTTTATTTATATATTTAATGGCCTCACTCGAGCTTACTCGAGGGCCTGAATGTAATATTGTGCTATCCTAATTTCCTGAGATTGCCTGAGTTATACGGCAGGCTCAATTGTTTACTGTATTCTGTTCTCGGTGGAATATCTGATTACTGTGTTACTTTGCCAGAAATTCTGATTGTGCCAATAATATATATATTTTGACTTCTATATATGGCGTTGTCGTCTTTCGACTATCCTTTCTGAACATTGGGTATTTTATGGCAATTTATTACTTAGCTTATGACAGGGTTTAATACAAAGGTTATGCAATACTGGTGCTTGCCGTCTCGTATCTCAGACTATCTTCATGTCGTTACTATTCTGCAATTATTTTGATTCCTGGTATAATAGGTTGTAATTGCCGGTTAAAAGCAATAGAATGTCCACCGGTTCTCAGTTAATCGTTCGCGTCATAGGGTTTTACTGGTCTATTTTCTTGTACCTGTATATATGATTCGGTCACAGTCGGACTGTGTTTAATAATCGATTCCTATGTAAATGATTATTACTTACAGGTTTTTCTGTTCTGTTTTTAGTTGTTCTTTCAGAAGTTTCACCTCGGTCGCGCGAGGCATTTACCTTTTCGTTCATTGTATTTCCGCATCCGAACTTTATTATCACAGTTTTTACTTGTCTTTATATTGGAAACTTGTAATGTATATTGTAGACAATATTCTTCGGCCTTATAGTTTGCGGCTCTGACATTAATGTGGTAAATGTATTTAGTATATCGTTTATAATGGTAACCGGGAGTTCGTGTCAACGGACTTCCCGTAATTTACTATATTCTTACATTATGCGCAGAGTCTGGCTGCGTTACCTTGTTCATTTGAATTCCTAAGATTTACATGCATGGTATTACGTTTGTCTATCAGCACTGGTTATCTTTAGAATATTTCCTAATTCAGATTTACCCAGTAAACAGATAAGGTTAACTTTCTCATCGTTAATTCTGTTATTGAGGGTAGTTCTACAGGTCCTGTGACTGGTCTACTTTTACCGTTAATTACAACCCTCACAGACTTAACCTAATAATTCTGGAAAGTTGCTATGAGTATTTAATACAGCGAGTAATAATTTATGTAACTGGCTATGAAATCTTATTCATTTCAAGAATGGCCTTAACCGTTTCACTGAGAATTCCTCACTTACCACTTTAATAATTCTACAGATTTGAAAGAATTTCTCAGTATTCATTGTAAGTGTAGAGTACTTACCTGTACTGCGCTTTCTCAATGTCTGAACACTTCTATACTGAGAAGCTCCTTCAAGCTTGTTATCCTCCCAACCTTGAGATCAGTCTCTCAGATCTGATTCTCTCCCCCAAGCTCCCTTGCAGGCCACTGCCTCTAACAAGGTGATGCACGCTAACAGCGGTGCCAAGTAATGCACAGCAGTGCTGGTACCATCTGGTCCTCACCAGACATGGTACTCTTTTTCTGTTCTCTTTCTTTCTTTCTGCTTTTCTCCTGCCTGTTCCCCAACAGCCCAGGTCCCTTTTCTTTTTCCATTTCTATGGAAAGAAAAGTAGTTAGGGTTGCCCCCCCATAATTGGCAACTGTTTCTTTAATTAAACAAGCAGAAGTAAATAATTCCTCTCATAAAATTATTTACAATATTATTTAATCCATCATTTGAACAAATAACATTTCCACAAAACTTAAAGTAATAATTCCAGTTTTCACATTTACTAATCATGGTAATTTAGAAAATTATTCATATGACTGTTTGGGTCATTACATCTCCTCCCCCTGAGATTGGACACCGTCCCGGTGTCTTACAGTCAGAAACAAGTCCGGATATGTTTTCTTCATTAATTCAAGGTCTTCCCAAGTGGCCTCCTCTGGCCCAAAATGCCGCCATTGTATCTTAACTTGGGTAATAACTCGTTTCCGCAGCTGCACTTCTCTCTGGTCGAGAATGCTCAGCGGTTCGACCAGTACTTCTCCTTCCGGTTCGACCTGCACCACACAATTTTCAAATTAGTTTCACTTCAGATGAAAATTTTTGCTAAACCTTTAATATAACAATAGCCCCACCTGTATATCCTGCCATCGGATTACATGCTTAGGGTCATACACATACTTCTTTAGGACTGAAACATGAAATACGTTATGGACTCGGATGTGACTCGGCAATGCCAGTTGGTATGCCACCGGTCCGACCCTTGCTAGTATCTGAAAGGGTCCACAATATCTGGGTGCCAGTTTAGTGCACCCAGCCCACTGCAAAGTACTCCTCTTGGCTTGAATTCTAATATACACATGATCCCCAACCTGGAACTCCTTAAACCGTCTTTTCCGATCAGCGAAATTCTTTTGTCTATCTTGTGCAGCCTTCAAATTAACCCGCACTCTTTTCACCATATCCTCCATCTCCTTAAGCATTTCAGGTCCTAAACTTAATTTGTCCTCAGGCCCTCCCCAGCTGGAGGGTGTACGGCATTTTCGTCCGTACATAACCTCAAATGGGCTCATTTGCGTGGACGTGTGATACCCATTATTATACGCAAACTCCACCAAATGTAAGTACTCTTCCCACCGTGTGGGTTGTTGCATAACATAAGCCCTTAGCATGTCTTCTACTACTTGGTTCACCCTTTCCGTCTGTCCATCGGTTTGCGGATGGTAAGCTGTGCTAAAGTTAAGTTGAGTACCCAAATCAGCAAACAATGTTTTCCAGAAGGCTGATGTAAATTTTACATCTCGATCGGAGATTATTGTTTTTGGAAGGCCGTGCAATTTGAACACATTCTGCATAAAAATGTGGGCGATTTGTGCAGCTCTATATGTAGACTGCACAGGTATGAAATGTGCAGCCTTACTTAATTTGTCCACTACTACCATAATGGAATCATTGTGTTTCTTTGTTCTCGGTAACCCCGTAATAAAGTCCATGGATATAACTTCCCATTTCCATTCAGGAATGGGCAACGATTGTAATAGTCCTGCTGGATGCTGATGTTCGGCTTTAATTTGCTGACATTCTAAGCACCGTGCCAAATATTCCATAATATTTCTCTTCATTCCTGGCCAAAAATATTCTTTCCGGATTGCTGTTATCATCTTTTGATAACCCGGGTGACCAGCATAATGGCTGATGTGGAATTCATCCATGATCAGATTTTTAATTTGGTTTTGATTGGGCACATATATTCTTCCTTTAAAGTATATTAATCCAGCATCATTTACTGTATATTCCTGTTGACTGTCTCTTCCAACAGACTGCCGTATTTGCTACTTCAACTGCTGATATTCTGCATCTTGTTCTGAAATTTCTTTTATCATGTCTAGAAAGGGGTTTTTCCACTCACTGATGGAAACTTCATACAAACTTTGTATTTTCCTACTTAAGGCATCTGCCACTCTGTTTGCCTTCCCTTGCAAATGCTTTATATCAAAATCGAAACCACTTAGAAAATCCATCCACCGTGCTTGCCTAGCGTTTAAGGTAGGTTGGCTGAAATAGTTGGTCAAACTATGGTGGTCGGTGAGCAGCAGAAATTTTCTACCTATAAGATAATGTCGCCACATTTTCAGAGCATGTATAACAGCGGTCAGTTCCATGTCATAGGCGGAATATTTCTGCTCATGTTCTTTCAATTTACGAGATTCGTAAGCAATCACCCTACCTTCTTGCATTAAGACTCCTCCCAATCCTTCCTTACTTGCATCTGTACAGACCACATAATCCTTATTAGGATCGGCTATATTGAGGATAGGGGCAGTGGTGAGCAGATGCTTCAGTTGCTCGAAACTTTTCTGACAACTTGATGTCCAATGGAATGATTTTCCTTTTTTCTGTAGTGAAGTAATGGGGAAAGCTACTTTGGAGAATCCTTCTACGAATCTTCTATAATAACCAGCCAATCCCATGAAAGACCGGACATCCACTACATCTTTTGGCACAGGCCAATCCATTATAGCCTTTATCTTTTCCGGATCCACAACAATTCCTTCTTTCGTGATCACGTGACCCAAATATTGAATTTCCTCCTTAAAGAAGTCACACTTACTAAATTTTGCGTACAACTGGTGTTCTCGAAGAGTTTGTAATACTATTCGAAGATGCTCGTGATGTTCTTCGATTGTACGTGAATATATTAGTATGTCATCAATGAATATCAACACAAACCGATCCAAGTATGGATGAAAAATGATGTTCATTAAACACATGAAAGTTGCAGGGGCATTGGTTAGCCCAAATGGCAATACCACAAATTCATAATGTCCATACCTTGTTCTAAAGGCTGTTTTTGCGATATCCTTGTCCTTAATCCGGATTTGATGATATCCAGATCGCAAATCAATCTTGGAGAATACCGTTGCACCTTTCACTTGATCGAACAGTTCATCGATCCGAGGTAAGGGGTACTTATTTTTAATGGTTAGCTTGTTCAATTGTCTGTAATCGATGCACATCCGGAGAGTACCGTCCTTCTTTTTGACAAATAGCACTGGAGCTCCCCATGGAGACACACTAGGGCGAATGTATTCCTTGTCTAGTAACTCCTGTAACTGCATTTTCAATTCTGTTAGTTCAGGTGTACTCATCCTGTAGGGTGCTCTTGATACGGGTGCTGCTCCGGGTACTAATTCAATGGTAAAGTCTATATTTCTTCGTGGTGGTAGTCCAGGAATTTCTTCTGGAAACACATCTGTAAATTCTTGTATTACAGGAATGTTGTTCATAGAAGTCGATTTATCCTTAGAATCTGCATACCCCACTTGAATGGCGTAAACTTGACACCCCTTCCGTATGCATTTCATCAGTTGGTTCGCGGTTATTGGGCGAACCTGCACTGGTTGCTTGATTCCTTGCATTTCTTTTCTAATTCCCTGCTGATCTTGATAGTAAATAATTTTGGTTTTGCAATCAACTAAGGACCAGTGCTTTTCTAACCAGTCCATTCCAATTAAGAGGTCATAGGAGCCGAGAGGAAGTACGTTCAGATCAGCTGTTACAGGTTGGTCTGCTATGGTAAATGAGCAATTGTTGACTTTGGCGGTTACCCGTCGTTTGGCTCCAGTAGCTAGTTGCACTAGCCAAGGAGCTTTGAATTTAACAGATTGTAAACTACATTGTTCCACTACCTTTGGGCTTACATAGCTTAATGTAGCCCCAGGATCAATTAAAACAGATATGATAAGGTTTGAGATTTTACCTTCGAATTCAACCATGGTTGGTTGATATTCTGCCTGGCGGTCTTCCAGGGCCGCGTTAATCCTGGGCATACTACGACCAACCTCGCCCACTGTTGAAGCTTCATGAATTTGAGACAATTGCTCAGTTCCTTTTCGCTGTGGACAGTTTTTAATATAGTGAGGTCCCCCACAACCCCAACACTGCACTGGAGGTCTTGTTGTGCTTTCATTATCCAGCCTTAGGTGTTGCTCACTGCCCTTGGGCTCCGTTGCAGTTTTAAATTTAGGTGCAGTTCTGGACGCAAATCTGTTATTTGCTACTCGGCCATTTCCTTTATTCCCATTGCTGCGATTTCCTCTGCTGTTTCCAACTGTCTTAAAGCTTCTCTTCTCATTCCATTTCCCGTTAGCAGTTTCCCCTCTCTGTTTACTTTGCTGATAACAAATTCTAGCTTTACGAATTACTTCATCCATTGACTTTGGATTGTCAAACTCAATCCTTTCCCGCATATATGGTGGCAAACTGCTAACAAATCTCTGAACCTTGGCCTTCTCTTCCCTTATATAAGGTACGTAAAGAAGTAAGGAAGTAAAACGGGTAATGAACTCGTCCATAGTCTGTTGTCCTAACCTCAAATCATGGAACTCTCTTGCCTTCTCATCATAGAAAAGTTCTGTCAGATATCGCTCCTTAAAGAACCGTTGAAAATTGTCCCACGTAATATTCTGTTCGGTTACTCCCTTTACTATCTTCACCTCCTCCCACCATAAGGTGGCCTTCCCTTGTAACTGAAAAATAGCTAGTCGTGCTTTAAGGTTGTTATCATACTCATAAAGCTGAAAATACTTGTTCATATTAATGATCCAGGCTTCCGCTGCTTCTTCTTGTTCTCCATCAAAATGCGGTGGTTTAATTTTGCGGAATTCTCCTTGTAATTCTACCCTTTGTCTTTTTTATTTTTGCTGATCAAATACATTATCAGAGCGTTCCTCCAGTTCCTCTGATCCTTCGGGAGGTATGTGATGATTTTGTTCTTCAGACACTCTTGGCTGTTCTGCACTCGGATTAACTGGTAACTGATTTTGTCTATCAGACAAACTCTTTAAAATTCTTTCTTGTTTTATTGTTAATCGAGCATTGTCCTCCCGCAAACGAGCCATCTCATTCTTCAGTTCCTGCACCGTCTCCAGGATTGCTTGATTTGTAACTCTGGCTTCTTCTCCAAGTTGTACCCACAGTTCTGGGTTATTCTCTGGACCGGGTATACCCTGCCCCATTGTGGGTCTTCGTGTTGTGCTATCTGCTCTCCTCATGTCTCTGTCTTCAAATCTGGTTTCTGTACTTTATTGTCACAACAGAGAAAACACTCATAAATGTTATCGAAAATAACTATTTGCAAACAAAAAAGAAAAGAAGAAAAAATTTATACAGTGTCCTTTCTGTTATTGCTGTTCTACCCAGGGGCCACAGTGTTGTATCTGGGCTCTGATACCATATGTCACACTCCAAGTACATAGTAACTAAATTTCTTTTTTTATTTAATTACTTTTTAACTGCATATATTTACATCTTACATTTAATACCAATCGATTATTGTAATGCTACCCGCCGATTATACAACATTAACCATTGTATAGTTTTTATTTAGTTTTTGTTTGATGACAACGATCACACGTTGTGACACCTCGGATTTGACGAAGGGTCTTGCCATCTTGGCGCTCCAGTGATCATCGACCGGTTAACTTAAATGCATGGTCCTCTTGTAATCTAGGAAGCGCTCCACCTGTAACTCCGGACAGAGCACCTGGTTTCCTTACAATTTTTCTGGATTCGAATTCTTGGGAACTGGTTGTGGTAGCTGGTGGCAGTAAATGCCACAGCCAACCCACCATAGCCTCGGGATGCATCCAGCGATGAACGACCAGGATTAAGATCTGGAATCGACGGTGGAAAAATGTTTTGCGCCATTTGATAAAGTTTGTTTAGGGTTTAGTCCGCCATTTGCATCGGTTTAACCTGTGCGAGGAGCGCAGGTCTCTATCGAACAGTGATGTCCTTCTCAGCCTTGTCCCGATTTCCGCCTAAGATTTCCGCTGCTTGTCTCCTGCTGATAGTCCCATTCGGTCGAGGGTGAGATCAATGTTTCGCTGCACAGCTTGACAAAACCTCTGCCGCTCAGGTATCCGTCAATTTATTAGCTTAAGTGAATTTTTCTTTTACCCTTCTGGAATATATGTAAATGCCGCATTTGAATGTCTGTTTTCAGGGTTCCAGCGTGAAGACTCATGGCGATAGGAGAACAGGGAGGTTATCAGATAGCGCAAGCCGGGTAAGAATCTAGACACGGTCTTCGGATTAATTAGGCTTAAACCAGTCCTGAATACTATTTTTTTTCCGTGCCAGGGTTTGTTCTCCTTCGATTGATCTTCTCAAGCTGTGAAGCTCTCATCGACACTTAGTTACAGAGAGCTGGGTTTATTTGTGAAACCCTAAGGGTTTTCTTTTATTTATATATTTAATGGCCTCACTCGAACTTACTCGAGGGCCTAAATGTAATATTGTGCTATCCTAATTTCCTGAGATTGCCTGAGTTATACGGCAGGCTCAATTGTTTACTGTATTCTATTCTCGGTGGAATATCTGGCTACTGTGTTACTTTGCCAGAAATTCTGATTGTGCCAACAATATATATATATTTTGACTTTTATATATGGCATTGTCGTTTTTCGGCTATCCTTTCTGAACATTGGGTATTTTATGGCAATTTATTACTTAGCTTATGACAGGGTTTAATACAAAGGTTATGCGATACTGGTGCTTTCCGTCTCGTATCTCAGACTATCTTCATGTCGTTACTATTCTGCAATTATTTTGGTTCCTAGTATAATAGGTTGTAATTGCCGGTTAAAAGCAATAGAATGTCCACCGGTTCTCAGTTAATCGTTCGCGTCATAGGGTTTTACTGGTCTATTTCCTTGTACCTGCATATATGATTCGGTCACCGTCGGACTGTGTTTAATAATCGATTCCTATGTAAATGATTATTACTTACAGGTTTTCTGATCTGTTTTTAGTTGTTCTTTCAGAAGTTTCACCTCGGTCACGCGAGGCATTTACCTTTTCGTTCATTATATTTCCGCATCTGAATGTTATTATCACAGTTTTTACTTGTCTTTATATTGGAAACTTGTAATGTATATTGTAGACAAGGTTCTTCGACCTTATAGTTTGTGGCTCTGACATTAATGTGGTAAATGTATTTAGTATATCGTTTATAATGGTAACTGGGAGTTCGTATCAACGGACTTCCCGTAATTTGCTGTATTCTTACATTATGCGTAGAGTCTGGCAGCGTTACCTCGTTCATTTGAATTCCTAAGATTTACATGCATGGTATTACGTTTGTCTGTTAGCACTGGTCATCTTTAGAATATTTCCTAATTCAGATTTACCCAGTAAACAGATAAGGTTAACTATCTCATCGTTAATTCTGTTATTGAGGGTAGTTCTACAGGTCCTGTGACTGATCTACTTTTACCGTTAATTACAACCCTCACAGACTTAACTTAATAATTCTGGAAAGTTGCTATGAGTACTTAATACAGCTAGTAATAGTTTATGTAACTGGCTATGAAATCTTATTCATTTCAAGAATGGCCTTAACCGTTTCACTGAGAATTCCTCACTTACCACTTTAATAATTCTACAGATTTGAAAGAATTTCTCAGTATTCATTGTAAGTGTAGAGTACTTACCTGTACTGCGCTTTCTCAATGTCTGAACACTTCTATACTGAGAAGCTCCTTCAAGCTTGTTATCCTCCCAACCTTGAGATCAGTCTCTCAGATCTGATTCTCTCCCCCAAGCTCCCTTGCAGGCCACTGCCTCTATCAAGGTGATGCACGCTAACAGCGGTGCCAAGTAATGCACAGCAGTGCTGGTACCATCTGGTCCTCACCAGACATGGTACTCCTTTTCTTCGTTCTCTTTTTTTTCTTTCTGCTTTTCTCCTGCCTGTTCCCCAACAGCCCAGGTCCCTTTTCTTTTTCCATTTCTATGGAAAGAAAAGTAGTTAGGGTTGCCCCCCCATAATTGGCAACTGTTTCTTTAATTAAACAAGCAGAAGTAAATAATTCCTCTCATAAAATTATTTACAATATTATTTAATCCATCATTTGAACAAATAACATTTCCACAAAACTTAAAGTAATAATTCCAGTTTTCACATTTACTAATCATGGTAATTTAGAAAATTATTCCTATGACTGTTTGGGTCATTACAATTAGTTATGGATCTATTGATTAGTAGCAAATCTATGTTCTAACCAATTTCACAACTCTCTTTCACTTTCTTGTTCTTGTCCATAAGTTTGTGGACAACACCACCAAGGCACTTCTTCAGATTATTCACCAAGTATTAAGTATGACTTACCTAACGCAGTTGAATCCCAAAAATGATATCTAATATAATGCACTGCGTAATCCCCCATACTTAAATTCA
>APFE030961389.1:0-17678 GCA_000404065.3 Pinus taeda
AGATGGATCCCACACCATATTCATTCCAGAACCCATAAAAGGTTGTACATAAGGAGAACCATAACCTGGTTGAACGTAGGGTTGATAATTAGGAGGTACATTTCCAGCTCCTTATAAAAGTGACTGACCAAAAGGCAGTTGGAAACCTTGATTTGGGTACTGACCTTGAGGTTGATAACCCTGAGGCATGTACTAAATCTAGGGTTGATAAGCATACTGAGGAATATGGGGTTGACCTTGGGGTATGTACTGCCTTGAAGGTTGAAAACCTTGAGGTAGCTCTCTAAACAGAAACTGACTACCTTGTGGTTGCCCCCCAGGCGATAACTGACTACCTTGAGGTTGCCCCCCAGGCAATTACTGACTACCATGCCCCCTAGGTGGTAACTGACTACCTTGAGGTTGAGGATTTGGAATACTACCAGACATCATAAAAATCTGCTCTGCATTCAACATTTTAGTTCCATTATTACCAGGTGATAACTGATACTCAGTTGGTCAAGGAGTTGCTCCCGAAAAAGTACCAGAAAGTGACTGGTACCCCAAAGGAACAATAGGACCGCCATATAAAAATGTTTCTGGTGATTGGGAAAACATAGACGATTGTCTCGGCATGATGGATTAAGAATAATAATCTTTGGGTGTATGATGAAAGTAATCACACGCAAACAAAGAAAATTTCAATAAAAGCACCTAAAGTCTCTAAAGAAACAAACAATTGAATCACACACCTAAAAAATCTAAGAGTTCAAACCACACACAAACAGTAACTTTTCGTACCAAAAACACTAGTTGGTGATGAAACCCAATGTCGCAGAATTCAATACAGAAAGGGTGGTTGGAACATTTACCCCGACAACCTGCTTAATGAAACAGACTAGCACAAGTTTCTTCACAAATCCATCTTGAGTGAAGAGAACCCCCCAGAGAGTTCAAGTGAGTCTAGTCGACATCTGCTCCAGGTATAGTGAGACTCGTCCTTCACCGTCACCTTAGGAAAGAATCTTAAGATTATGGTCACTAAGGTTACCAACAGTAACAAATACAACTGGGGGAACAATCTATGATCCGATCTACGCGTAAGGGCAGAGTAACAAAGCTCAATACCCTTGAAGGGTCCTCGACATGATCAATTCAAGGTTTACCAACAAGTGACCCCAAGCTCCTCGACAATGGTTAATCCGAGGTTTACCATTTTTAATACGCGCAAATCTTCTATCTTTCCCAATGAGACAGACTTGATTGTCTCAAAAGTTCAGACATGATCTCATGACTGACTCCTTTAAGAGGAGCTTCCTAGATTATATCAATTACAATTGGATTTATTTCCTACCGCAAGATATAGCTACTTGTTTGTTTTAACTATCTTGGAGAGTTAATTACTCCCTACTCCAAGATACTAGCCTAAGCTATATTGGTGATAAGAGCCCTAGAAATAAAAAGTTTGCTAGATCAATGTTAATTAAGCATTATTGTTATGGGTTTTTTCTTAAGTCAATAGGTATGGAAATGAAACTTTGATGGTGTGAAGACTAGACTCCAAAAACACTAAAAAATGCACCTAAAATGATAAACAATATGTTTTTCCTTCAATGAATTTCTAGCTAAAAGAAAGATTTGAGAATGCAATTCTTTGAAAAACAAATCTTTCCTTCAACATGTAAATGAAAAGAAAAATCTTTTGTCTTTTTCAATAAACTCAAAACGAGACTACTAATTATGCTCACAGAAGATCCCTTTTCTTTTTAAACACTTAAAACTACAGAAAATAATTCTTTCAAAAGAGATTCTACAATTTCTAGAAAACACTCAAAACTATGAAAAACTAATCTTGAGATCTAAAAACTTCTAAAAATTTAATCGATATAAAAGCTTCAAACATTTTTGAGGACATCTTACTCAGTTATTCAGTAAACTAAGGATTAATTCGTTTAGAATAACAAATCAATCAAAAAACACCCAGCTATGTTTTCTTTTATAAAAATGAAATTCAAAACTTATAACCAAGTTTGTTCAAAGATTTGCAAAGAGAAAATGAAATATATTTCTCACCAAGGACAGATTTCACAAACTATTCAAACTCATCAAGAAGACAAAAGAGACCAGGGTGATCTAAAGTTTCTTAGGCTTCTAATCTCTGAGTCACTACAAAGACCAAGCGAAAATCAATCCAGGTATGCAAAACTTCTAGAAAATCATCTAAAAACAAAACACCAATGTAACTTATTCACAAGAGACTTTTGACAAGACACATGCAGATCTGGGTAGAGACTAAAAGTCGTAAACTAAACCTAAACCTAACTGGATGAAAAGATTATAGGTTTTTCAAAAATTTTGACAGGGTCCGCAGGCTTCCAGTATAATCAGATGCGGTACCACTCTGTGCACTAAAGGAACAGTGCGGGGATGTCCACATTGTACTATAAACAGAACGTCCGGTCCTCTTAAAAATTTCGAATAAACAAAAAACAATCCAGAACCTAAAAACTAGCCAATCCCACACACATCAAGTAAAAACCAGAAACAAAAACAAGTTTCTCAAGTCAAAGACAAAGGAAAATAAAAAAACCAAATTCAGTTCCCCAGCGAAGTTGCCAATTTGTTGGCCAGATAAATCGATCTTGCAGACAAGGCTAATCTCCCTAGTATCAACAGATATCTAGCAACAAGCAGGACAAGCAAATCTACCTTTCTCTAAACATATTATGATTCATTAATAAAAACTAAAGAGATGTTTTAGACCCTACCTTAAGTCCAATGCTAGTTTGTGGCAGCCATGCTCCAACAGTTTCCTTTTAAGAACCTACAATCACAAACAAGCACACATCAAATAACACCTGCATAGCTAATATAATAAATCATGTTCATCATGGTGATCAAGGAATCCATGAAAGAAACCATAAAACACGACTTATTGAGAAAAATAAACTTGATTGTATTAACTTTGAAATAGAAGAATTTTACAACCTTTGGTGCCTTGATGTTGTACAAGCTCTTCCCAGGGTCCAAACAAGAATCTCCTCTACTTTGACAAGCCTCACTCTCTTCCAAATGAGATCAAAAGGTATGTAATGCTCTCCTCTCAAAGCCAATAGGAAGAACTAAGTTCCAGCAGCATTTCACCTCAAAAATATTCAGCTTTCAACACCCTCAGTAACCACCCATGCTTCATTTTATAGTGGCAAAGGAAGGAGTTATGGTCCACCATTGAAGGGATAGATCCTCCTTCAAAGGGATAAGCCACTCACATCAAGGGGTTAGCTCTTAAGGTATGGATGCATGAACTTTAAGGAGCGAACTTGCACTCAGATTCCCTCTAAACTCGAGAAATGACTCAAAGTGAGTTTATAAGAATGTACTGCACCTTTTTAACTTTACAGGGGTCCCCACCATAACAAAGAGACAGAGCGGACCTGGTGTGTAGGGACATGACCAATAGGTGCGGGACCACAGGTAATACTAAGAGAATGTGGAACCAGAGTTTTAGAGAGTTTTAAAGGTCTTTCTCTTATTTTCAAGGCTTGATATGAAGAACTGAGGTTTAAGACTTGCAAAGGAGGAAGGTATGAGTGGTGATAGACTCACACTAATTGCAGAATGTCAAGGTGACAATTTTTGTGCAACAGTTAGGTCCCTATACTACTAGTGTTTCCTCTTATTGTTATTAATGTAACCCCATTATGGTATTGTTGTGCCCATGTAGTCCCCATGTTGTTATTATTGTGCCCAGAGAATCCCACTATTATTATTGTTGTGCCCCTACAATATTATTTATATCTTCCTTCTGATTATATTGGGACCACTTAGACTCCTATATATAGAAAGAAGGTATTATCATTTGTATCATCCAAGAATTGTTCATATGTGTAATGTAAAGGAGGTTTCCCCCTCGAAGAGGCTGAATCTGAAGTTGTTGATCCTTTATAAAGGCTGATTATAGGTCATCCTCTTTCTGTAACTTCTTACGAAATTTAAATCTAATGCTCAGAAAGAAAGTTATAACTATTTTTCCCAAGTCACTTGTTTGCGATATAATTTGGGATCCTGCAAAAACCCTAACTTCCTTGGATCATATCTCCAAAAATATAGCGAGACAAGATATGCAATTTAGACCCAACGTTCAGAGAGATTTCGGCTCAAATGGGTTTTTTTTTAGCTTCTGAAACATTGCAGAAACAAATTTACATAGAAAATTCCATGATGACCTGTTTGGAGCAGCAAAACCCTAGAATCCAAAGCTCTGATACCAAATGTTAAGAAACTAGCTTACAAAAAGATAGAAAATATAGATCAATGATTTCAGAATCAGCCTCTTCAAGGGGGCAACCTCCTTTACATTACACAAATGAATAATTCTTGGATGATACAAATTACAGTACCTCATTTCTATATATAGGAGTCTAAGTGTTCCCAATATAATCAGAGCCTACATAACAATAATATTGTAGGGGCACAACAATAATAATTGTGGGCTTTTATGGGGCACAATAATAAAAACATGGGGACTACATGGGCACAAAAATACCATAAGGGGGTTGCACTAATAACAATAAGGGGCTACACTAGTAGTCTAGGGACCTAACACACATGATATAGAATCAAAGTAATATAATCTCGTAAAGATGAAAGTAATTGACGCCCAGTTCTAAGATAGTGAATCCAAATATGAGTAATTATTTTCAAATATTCTATATACTTTTGGAAAAAAATATACTTAGGAGGTTTTAAATATTACTATGCATCTATCTCATATGAAATTACCACTTTTTCCAGACATTGCTTCACTGCGAGCAGGCCTATTCAGTTCCTGATGAAGATGTCATGGTACCATGTATGCATTGACCTACTACTAGGGAACTTGTTTAGTACCCTAATAAATTTGCATACACTTTCCACACATATGTGATATGAACTCTCTTATGTCACCCTTTTGATTAACATATTTATAATTTCTTTTCGCAATTAGGTGAAGAGAGTGGGGTGGTATGAGAGGTTTTCTAATTAAATAAATAGATGTGATATTAGTTAAGTTTTCCCCACAAGTCTTCTCTTCATCTACCAATAAAGAAGTTTAAAATGTGGAAGGGTAAGGGAGGGATTGAAATAAAAGAATGTAGACAATTTTTTCCTTTATAAAGGATGAATTTGTACTACATGAATTGAATCTCAGTGTTCCCCATAGATAATGGTCAATGTACGAGAAAAATGAAAACTTGTCACATATGACCTTATGATAAATGAAATCCTATTGAAAATATGGAGTAAAATATTTCCCCAAGTAAACCAACTAATGGTGCGTAGTAAATAATTCCATATAGTTTTTGGAAATATTACGAAATCCAACCAGAAGCAAAAAAATGAAATCAAATCTCTAAGGAAATAAAATGTAAACCCAAGAGAAAAGATAAATGAAAACCATAATTGAAAGTAAACTTCAACAAGACAACTTATGAAAGTATATCTCAACAAAAGAGAGAAAATGAGGAAAGAACATGTGATTTACTTAATTTGAGATATCAATTAATTATATCTTGCCAAGTTATGAATAATTAGGCTTTTTATTCAAACAAAAATCCTAAGTCTAGGGAGAAATTATGACTATGAGGCGAAGTTGCACCAAATGTCCCTTCCCTTTCAAATATTTTGTTTTCAAAATTAAGTAATTAAAAGAAAAGAACAATATACTTAATGAAAATATTGTAAGGTGGAGAGACTTCCTGGTGTAACTTATTTGTCATTGATGATCAACACAACTTATTTTCCAACCTTGAAAACAAGTAGAACAAGGCGAATGAATTCCAAATCTTAGCTTGCAATGGAGGTAAATTTAAAAAAAAAAAAAAAAATTGCAACACCCTCCTCCCACATCCACCCAAGTAACCATTCCAACAGGGGTAAACATGAGACGAGAGGCTACTCTTATCATATTTGACCTCCTATGTGACCTCAAGAAAGAGGAATCGATGGAACATCATGCACAGTCATCCGACATCATCAACAAAACCCTCAGGAGACAAGTCAACCACTCAAACATCATGTCCCTAGCTCCCACTGTTGTTTTGGGCCTCTAAGGCCATAGTCGCTCTCATGCTATAGGCAAGGGAGCAACCAAAAACCCAAATTCTCTCTCATAGGCTTGTCTGCCAGTGACTGTGGACCAAAATTTCCAGTTTTGTGCCATCGACCCCGGGATTTAAGCCACTTTTCATGCCCAGAGCCCAGGCCACTGCCCAGAATGGAATTATAGCTTAGAATTAGGAGATGTACATGGAAACAATGATGCAAAAGCAGTAAATGTTGATCATTGGTTTTCATTGATGTCAACCAAAGTAGCACCAAGGGCTACCCCAATACTGAATGGGAATTTTAACTCAAAAATTTACTCTATTCTGAATCAAAGATATTTTAGATGGATTCTACTCGTCGATATGTTTTTGTTGATATATTGCACACCACATAATTCTTCATGGTTTGAAAGATATTTTTGTTTGAAGTTAGTAATACCAGTTAGTGGGCTAAACCCCTATGGGGTTGTGGCATGGCACTCATAATTGGTTTTGGTCATTAAATATTTATAATTAATAATAATAATAAATTCTCCTAATATCCCTTCAGTTTTCAATTGTTGAGGACCCTCTCAACTCAAGACATTCATATAAATAGTGACCCTCATATCCTCCTCTAGTAGGGATTTTGTGGCTTCAAACAGGTCATCTTGGAATTTTCTCTATAACTTTTGCCTGCGAAGATTCAGAAGATAAAATTAAAACCCATTTTATCAAAAAGCTTTATGAACCTATTTACGAAATTTCCGATCTTGGTTCACTATATTTTCAGAGATATGACTTGAGGAAGTTAGGGTTTTTGCATGCTCCTGAATTCCATGTCAAATATGTGACATTCGGAAAATCGTCATAATTTCTCTCTGTGCGTTGGATTCAAATTTCATAAATAGTGACAGAAAGAGGACAAATTGTAGTTTTTTGGGTTTCGTTTTCAGGGCTGAAGGTCTCAACAGTGACACGTGGAACTTCGTACAAGTTCGATCTACTAAACCAGTCTATAATTATGCCATCGTGGGAGATTGGCCATAACTCTTTATTGAAGAATCCAATCTTGATCTGATCTCTTGGGTTGGAAAAATGACTTGGAGGGCTACCATAGGATGAAATTTTAGACCTTGGAGATTCGAAATTAAATATATACAACAGATTCAATATCGATCTCCTAGAAGGAAAGAAAAAGCATGCATTCAAGGATCATTGTAGTAAGGACCACACATCAACAATCAAAGGTATGTCTCCTACAGCAAGGTATGTAAGATTAGTGTTTACATTTGAATTTTGAGTATCCTCTCTATCATGTGTTTTTGCAAGACAACGTAAGTATACACAGGGTCTCGTTATATCTCTATCTCTTTATATGTCACAGTTAGTTTTGATACCACATTTCGGATGGCCTATTCTTGATGCTACACCAAGTCTGCTAAATATATATGATGTTGTAAGTTCATGTTACTTGTCTTGTCATAGTTGATAGAATGGTCTCTATTGTTGTACTTAGAACTTGGTCCATCACAAGTCTAGGGCATGTCATCAATTTTTATTGTATATATCTTTAGGTCAGTTTTGGATATAGTCTTGCATAAAGTCCATGCCTATATCAAGAGTGGGAGTCCTTTTCTACTACTACAACAAGTCAACAACAAAAGTGACAAGCACACTTTAGGTATGAATTGTAGTTTTAATTTGTATTTATTCATTATTATACACTTACATGTGTTTTGCAGGCAGAGTTAAGTTGAAGGGTATTTTGTTTTGTTTTTGGATTGGTTTTGCAAGGAAAATTTTGCATGTAGGTAGAAGAAGATTCAAGTACAACATCAAGTAATAATTCAAGAATAGGAGTATCAAATCAAAGGAAGCATTACAGTGGGACATCCTTGAAGACATGATAGACATCCAGATATTCTTGAAAAATGTGCAACAAGAAATGTTAAATTTATAATGTGCTAAAAATAGACCTACTAAAAATAGCATGTCTAAAAATAGCATGCCTAAAAATAGTAGTTTGGCCAATGAGGTCATTGGCCACATTAGGTTAGAGGTGAAACTGCTAAAAATAGAAAGTTCTAAAAATAGCATTTCTAGGTCCCTTCCTATTTTTAGTAGTCCCTGGTCTAACTATAGGAAGTAAAAATGAATTTGGTCTTACCAGCAATTTAAAATATTAATTAATTAATATCCATGAGTTAATAGTTATGGAAATCAAACTTGAAATCTTTATGAGATCATGCAATTATTTTCTCCCTTGATTTAGGAATTTATCCTTTGATTAAAGGAGATAAGGTTCAGTTCTATAATGAGAGAATTAGTTGACTTAGCTCTAACTAGTCAAGTCCAGTTAGATTATTTAACAAGTTGTTAAATTTTCTATATTCAATTTGTTAATGCTTGCATGCATGTGACAACTGATAACTGAGAATTCACTCATGGATAACTATTGCATGTCAGTTCTATCAAAGACCCAGTTGAGATCTGATGAGGGACACTGTACTATCAGATGCTAGGATATTTCTAGTAAGTATTCCTATCATAAGAAAAGCATCCATTTTCTCTATGACTACATAGTTGGACTTGAGGTGACAGTAGATATGATCAGGCCAAATTTCAGCTTATATAATGAGGCTTAGGTAGTATATGATTTTCATCTTCTGATTGAAGATCATCAGGATCTTCTGACTACAGAGAGAGTAGGATAGCTATTGAGTTGGTTCTTTTTGTATGTTGTTGAGGATCTACACTTGATTGATAATACATGGTTGGTGTTTTACGCTGGTGCTTTCCCCTGGATATATCTTGTGTTATGTGTGATTATTTCTCTTGATCAGTTATGCATGTTTCTACTTGATGTTTCTCATGAATTCGATTATGCTTTTGCTTAATGTTTTGTAGAAGTAGAACAAGTATTATGCTTTAGGACATTGCATATATCGGTTTGTTCTACAAGTGAAATTTCTACATGGTATCAGAGCATAGGTGATCAAGCAAGAATAGTATACTAGCAGGAGAAATTTGAAGTTTATTATTTGGGATATAGATCTCAAGTTCTTATCACATCTATTTCATCGATGGCGTTCTATGGTTTGAGGCTTGAGTATTCCCTTGATGGGAGCTCAAATTATATAGCTTGGAAGGATCGCATGGAGGCGGTTTTGGAATATAGTGGTCTTAAGGATTTCATTGATCAAGAAATTCCTAAGCCTAATGACAAGACTGAGCAGGTGGAATGGAGGAAGTGTGTGGCTAGAGCTAAGAGAATTCTCTTGGAGGGAGTGCGAGATCACATTGTCTCGAGCCTCCATGGGAAGGAGACTCTGCATGAAATGTGGAAAACATTGAAATAGTTATATCAGAATAGCAGTGATCAGAGGAAGCTAGCACTGAAGGACAAACTTCGAAAGATCAAGTGTGAAAGGGATGAGACGATCTCTATGTATCTGACCAAGCTCATCACATGTAGGGATGAGCTTGCAAGTGTAGGGGTCGTGACATTAGATGAGGACATGGTGAGTCTAGCACTCCTTGGCCTTCCTAAGAGCTGTCATAGCTACCAGGACTTGGTGAATGGAAGGGAGAAACTGTCAGATTGGGAATGACTATGGTTAGATTTGATGCAACATGAGATCAGACGGAGCACCAGAGACAGTTCTTCATCCATGCATGATGAGGAGAATTTTGCCTTAGCGATTAAGGTGAAGAAGGGGAAGGAGAAGGTTTCTTTTTCCGAATCCAGTTCTTCCAATGATTGGAAGAAGGTTGACAAATCAAAAGTGTGATGCTTTCATTGTCATGAGGTGGGCCATTATGCTACAAATTTTCCACCGAGGAAATCCAAGAAGGAATCCGAGGAAGGATCTGAAGGTGAGGCACTTGCTTCATAGTTTGAGTTGGATTTCACACTCTTCACATGCATGGTTTCATCCATGGTGGGAAGTGGTTTGTTTCTTGATAGTGGAGCTTCTTTTGACATGACCGGCAACAAGATTTTGCTCAGTACTTTGGAGGAGAAATATGTCCATATACTCATAGCGATGGGTAATGATGAGAAGTATAGTGTCTCAGGTGTAGGCATAGTTATTTTTCAAAGGGAGCATGGATCTCACCTTACCTTAACCGATGTCAAGTGTGTACCAGGACTGAAGAGAAACTTGGTGTCAATCGTGATGCTAGAATATAGAGGCTATGATTTAGTCTTCAGTAAGGGAAAGGTTTTCCTTAGACACATTATCATTAGACAAGTGAAGTAGATTGGTTCATGGGTCAAGAACCTATATGCTCTTGAGGTTCAAGATGCATGCAAAGCCTTGAGCATCAAGGCAACTGATGGAGACTTGGTGGTTGAGAGGGAGGGTATATTACCTCTCAACATGCAGAGCCAGAAGAAGTTTCAAACAATTGTGGAGGAGCCACGATTGGTGCAGCAGCTTCAGGAGGTTGTGGAGCAGCCACAACAGGGGAAGCTGAGTGGAGATCGAGTAGAGACATCTACTCATGCAAAGACCTCCAGTAGGGGGAAACTTCAAGCCAGGTGGGCTAAGGGATCACATGCAGCCATACCTCTAGGTAGGAGGTGGGGCAATATAGAGTGATCATCCGAAGGAGGAGGGGTAGGATTCTTGAGGTACCCAACCTCTTGGATGAGACCTTGTTGCAGGAGCCCTGATGTGGAGTAGCAGGAACTGACTGATTGGGTAGAGACAGATGCAGATGGAGCGGCAGAGAGAGTGACAATGCAGGGAATCCCAGGATATTGCATAGTTAGCAGGCTGCAACAATGTGAGAGGCACAAGTGTTTTGCACAGTGATAGGTAGCATAGAGAGGTGTGCAATGGTGTGAGATGCATGGAAATGTTGCAGTAGCGTAGATGTCAAAGAGGGAGCACTTGTCAGCAGCAAGTAGAGCTTCAACATCAAAGTATGTTTCTAGCCCAACAAAGTGGTCAGCTGGGAGTGTTATTGTTCCAAGTGTTGTTGGAGCAAGTGGATCGGGTAGATGTGTTGCATGCAGAACATTCTAGAGTTACAGGATCGGGTTTGAGAGGAAGCCTTTCTTGTTGAGAGGGAGTGTTGACAAATGTGCAACAAGAAATGTTAAATTTAGAATGTGCTAAAAATAGACTTTCTAAAAATAGCATGTCTAAAATAGCATGCCTAAAAATAGTAGTTTGGCCAGTGAGGTCATTGGCCACATTGGGTGAGAGGTGAAACTGCTAAAAATAGAAATTTCTAAAAATAGCATTTCTGGGTCCCTTCGTATTTTTAGCAGTCCCTGGTCTAACTATAGGAAGTAAAAACGAATTTCGTCTTACCAGTAATTTAAAATAATAATTAATTAATCCCCATGAGTTAATTAGTTATGGAAAATTAAGCTTGAAGTCTTTGTGAGATCATGCAATTATTTTATCCCTTGAATTAGGAATTTATCCCTTGATTAAAGGAGATAAGGTTTAGTTCTGTAATGAGAGAATCAATTGACTTAGTTCTAACTAGTCAAGTCCAGTTAGATTATTTATCAAGTTGTCAAATTTTCTATATTCAATTTGTTAATGCTTGCATGCATGTGACAACTGATAACTGAGAATTCACTCATGGATAACTTTTGCATGTCAGTTATGTCAGAGACCTAGTTGAGATCAGATGAGGGACATTGTACTATCAGATGCTAGGATATTTCTAGTAAGTATTCCTATCATAAGAAAAGCATATATTTTCTCTATGACTACGTAGTTGGACCTGAGGTGACATTAGGTATGATTAGGCCAAATTTCAGCCTATATAATGAGGCCTAGGTAGTCCATGATTTTCATCTTCTAATTGAAGATCATCAAGATCTGCTGATTACAGAGAGAGAAAGATAGCTATTGAGCTGATTCTTTTTGTATGTTGTTGAGGATCTACTCTTGATTGATAATACATGGTTGGGGTTTTATGTTGGTGCTTTCCCCTGGATATATCTTGTGTTATGTATGATTATTTCTCTTGATCGGTTATGCATGTTTCTACTTGATGTTGCTCATGAATTCGATTATGCTTCCACTTAATGTTTTATAGAAGTAGAACAAGTATTATGCTTTAGGAAATTGCATATATTGGTTTGTTCTACAGGTGAAATTTCTACAGATATCGTGAAGTATTGTTAAGGCCAAGAGTCATCATTGTAAAGTTGTAAAAGAGTCATTTGTAAAAGAGCCATCATTGTAAATATTGTAAAAGAGCCATCATTGTAAATATTGTAAAAGATTCATTCTGCCTAGAGAAGAAGAGGTAGTGTTGGGAGGTATAGGAGTCACTGTTGGGATGATGTCACGGTTGGGTTGCAAGTCATAGAGTGATTGGGTATTTGGTCAAGTACATGAAAATCATTGTACATCTTATTGTATCATGGATTGTTGTCCCTAGTTTCGGAATCCATAGTCTTTCCTTATTTCAGTCATTATAGGGCGGCAGGCAGGTGTTAGGCAGGTGTATGAAGTCACCTACAAGTTGAGGCCTATGAACACTTCAGGGTGGTAGGGTGGTGCTGGGGCGAGTTGTGGCTCACTAGGGTGTTGGGGCATCCATTCAGTTGATTACTGAAGAAACCAGGGTGTTGGGTCATCCTTCTAGTGGGAGCTGGAGAAGAATGCGTTTTTAGAATTCTAGGAAATTGTTTCTTTAATTTCAGTTGGGGCTGAAGATTAAGGAATTTATTAGAAAAGAGTTAGGTGGTTTTTGACCCAGAGGGGGTTTTCCACCTAAAATTCTTGTGCCTATTGTGTTAATTTATTTATTGTTATTACTATATAAACGTTAATAATAATTGAATATTAACTAATGCTATAAAAATATTTAAAAGTTATAATTTCTAATGAATATTGATCCACCCCCCCTCTCAGTATTTCCAACAATTGGTATCAGAGCTTGGTTCCTTCAGTAACAGCTTAACCGCTAGAAGGCAATTTTCAGAGCATAGAAACGGGAAAGTCAAAGAACCAGGTTGCAAGGATTTCAAAAGAAGGTACAAGTACAACAAAATATGAAGAATGTGAATATTGTGTACCAACCCCTGATTTTGATGCAGATAATTACTGGATATGGGAATCCATGATGGAAGTACATTTGCAAACACATGGAGTATGGGAATCAATTTTTTTTGGAGACACATCTATCGACAAAGATAAAGGGTACAATTCAAAGTCCATGAATGTAATTTTGAATGTTTTGCCAAATTTTGTGAAAACAAGAGTTGGTCAATGTTCAACAGCTAAATCTCTTTGGGAAAAGCTTCATAATCTCTATTCAACAAATAAATCAGGTCAAGATGTTATTGAAAAATCGGATCCTTCTAATTATGATGAAGAAATGGAAGAAATGAGTAAAACAAAGTTTCAAAATCAAGTGATCAAGGTGATAAAGGAACTCAAAAGTCAAAAGGAAAAAACAAGACATTTGGAAGCAGAATTGAATACAGTAAAAGAACTTATCAAATAAAATGAAGAATCTGAGAATATGATTAGCAGTCTTAGAACTCAATTGGAAGAAATCAAGAATACAAAGACACGAGACCTCAAGAGAGAATTCCAACAAAAGAAACAATAACTTGACACAGTGTTTGTAGAGATTGGCAGGATCACACAACAGATGCAGGGAGTAGAAATTGAAAGGAAGGAATCTAATCAAAGATACATATCCACAGTTCACCAAAAGGAAAAGGAATTAGAAACATATTCAGTAGAAATAAGCAGGCTCAGGACTGAAAATGAGAAGTAGAAGGAACAGATACAGGTTCTCAACAGAGAAGTAGAGAAGACCACTCTTCTCAAGCTACAAGTTGAGGAGGCAGAAAAAATAAGGGAGACCTTGAAAAGATGGTTTCAAGATGATCTTTCTAAAAAGAAAGAAGAATTCGATGCAACCCATGATGAGATCAACAAACTCAAGTGGTCACAAAAAGAACACTTACAAGATATGACAGATGAAGAAGTAAAAAGGAAGGCAATTAAAGATGGTGAAGCTCTAGTCGATGAAGGTACAAGCTCCACATCTTTGCAAGATTATTATAAGTACGAAGTTGATCAAAGTGAAAAGCCAAAGAAGAATGTTGCAACTCCAAAGAAAAATACCAAAGCAATCAAGAACAAAGGAAAACAACAAACTACAACACTACCTCCAAAGAAAAATGAAAAACCTTGTAGGTATGTTCATTTATTGAATAGCTATTTATTTTTATGTGCTAAGTATGGACATATGGGTAGGGATTATGAAGTTTTTGATAGGTGCAATCATTATATGAAAACCCTAGAAGCAAGTTTGTAGGATCATGAGACAGGTTCCACAATTATTTTGTCATAAGAAAATACGTGCTACATGGGCCAAACATTGAATTTTTCAAATGCCATACCTATGGCCATAGCACTCACAGTTGCAGATATCAGATGGAATCACCTATGGACAACATTGAATGCTTCAAGTGTCATAACTATGGGCACATGGCTTGAGATTGTAGGAATAAGAAGGTCTGAAAAAGGAAACATGTACAGAAAGATCAAGAAGATAACAAGGTTTCAACAGTTATGCTTTCAGGATTTGTAAAAGAAAAAGGTCATGAGGAATTAGCAGTTTCTTCAGATAATGACTCAAGTCAAGATGGCCCATTAGGTGACTCACTATTTTGAACAATCTGGCTTGTTGACTCCTTGATGTTTGTGGAGGAGGAGCCTATGCACTATTATATGGCACAATTCTACGATTGACAGGAACATAGTTTGAACATGATGGCAGTTTCATTACAGGTTTAGGGGGAGTAAAACAGTTGAAGGATTACAGGTTACCAGAAAAAAAGCAAGATTAGTCTGCAAAGGATATGAACAGGTTGAAGGAATTGATTTTCAAGAAAAAAATTCTCCCATTGCCAGAATGGGGCTATCAGGATGTTTCTTGCTTATGCTTGCTCAAGAAAAATCAAGGTCTACCAAATGGATGTCATGTCATCTTTTCTAAATGGTGAATTGGAGGAAGAAGTTTACATTGAACAGCCCAAAGGTTTTCTACTCTCAAATAAGACTACATCTATAGATTAAAGAAGGCTTTATATGGTCTCAAGCAAGCTCCTAGGGCTTGGTATGCTCACCTTGATAGATATCTACATCAACAGGGATTCAAGAAAGGAAGTGTTGACAACAATATTTATGTGAAAGTGGATCTAGATAACCTAATAATTATCGAAGTATATATGGATGATATCATCTTTGGAAGCAGTGATGATAGATTAAGTAAATACTTTGC
This sequence comes from Pinus taeda, assembly GCA_000404065.3. NCBI lineage: Eukaryota > Viridiplantae > Streptophyta > Pinopsida > Pinales > Pinaceae > Pinus > Pinus taeda. Next base: position 15,327 of record APFE030961389.1, read on the forward strand.
CACAAAATGAAAAGTGAGTTTGAAATTTCTATGCTTGGCGAACTGACATACTTTTTAGGGCTTTAGATTTCTTAGAGGATAAAGGAATATTCATATATCAAACCAAGTACATCAAAGAAATGCTCAAGAAACTCCAGATGGAAGATCACAAGCCAATCCTTACCCCCATGGTAATAGGTTTCAAGTTAAGATTAGAAGACTCATTAAAGGATATGGACCAAAGGTTATATAGATCTATTGTAGTGGCTACAACCACCCTCCAAAATTTTTCCTTAGCTTCATTTTGGAGCCTCCCTTCGAACCTTCACGGAAGCATGTCTTGCTTCGTCAAGTGCACAAACTTTAGTGTTTTTCTTGCACAAAGGTAGCTTATTGATCACAGCCCAATGCATTCCCCTCACAGGTTGATCACCCGAACTTGGTCCAGTTGCAGGCTAAGTAGCTCCCCCAAGAACTTATGCAATTCTAGAGGGCAACCAACCTTCCCCCCAAAAAATTGTACGATCCTTACTGCCAGCCCGCTGGGCTCTAGAATTTCGCAATTCTGGTAGTCAATACTCACAGTGAAAATTGTGCAATTTTCCCCAACAAGGCTGGTCATCCGAGAATTTGTGCAAATTTGGGAAATAGACAGCTATTCTGCCCAGAAATTGCAGAAATCTCTTGGGCAGCCAGCCCAGCTCCTAGCCAGAAATTCGCATTTTCTCCCAGCAATCAAACAACCTCTTGCATGTGCATCTGAGTTGATCGGTTCCCTTCGGGACTAAGAAACATAGACTTGAATGCATGGGCTACTTCTCCCAAGGTAGCATGCAAACTCATCCCTTTTTTTAGGGATCTATTTTTAGTAGTTGGAGGTTACATGCAAGAATCATTTCAAAAACCTCCCACCAAGTGTCGCTTTCCCTAGATTTGTGGCATGTGCGTCACAACCTCGATTTTATCAAAAATAATCAAATAGACACTGCAGATCTCATTCCTCACATCAACCTTGCAGCTCTAACATCCCACATCACATCTAGGAACTGTCGACACATTCAGCTCAGTTGTTTTTGGGTAATCCCACTTCCTATGTCTTGTGTTGCATTTCTAGCACTTTTTGTGTTTCGCTTCATATGAACAATGTCTGCTTGATTTCAGTGAGCACTTTCTACCATTTTAATACATTATATCTTGTACTAGCACCATTTCAGTTTTCGTCAATATCTCACTGTTGTCACATGCATGAAAATGTTTGTTATGAACGGTCGTTGATTTGGTGACTCACCTCACCCACATGCATGTTGTTCCATTTTCTGAATCTGTCATTCACCATTTTCATGCACAATCATTCACTCATGCTTACACTGAGTATCGCCATGCATTCGTATTCACATTCACTTTCAGTTTCTCATCGGCGAATCTGGCCAACCTTGGCCCATACTCTACCTTCACTGAGACAACATTGTGCAATCCAGGGAAGGAAGGCTCAGTCTTCCTTTCTAGAAATGCACATTTCTGCCCCGAAACTATCCTCCAGGACTGTTTTGCACATTTTTGAGGGACAATGACTGTTGGACCAAACAATTACACAATGCATTCCCTGAGCCTGTAGTCACTCCCAGTTGGAATTGTGCATTGTGCAATTATAGTAGTCAGTAGCCAAAATAGACTATGCATTGTGCAGTTCCAGCAATCAGTCAACCTCCCAGCAGCCTAAATTGTGCCTTGCACAGTCTTAGCAATCAATCTCTCGATCTCCTAGCGGAAATTGTGTAACCTTCATGATCAGTCACATAGGTATGTTGCATGTTAGTTCTCAAGTTCATTTTGTTTTTCAATTGACAGATTGCTTGCCATGAGTGTTACCATGTCTCCAAGTATTGTAGGTCTTCATTTCCCTCTCAGTAGTATAGGTACAATGGTTTCCAAGAGAGCAGAATTGAAGACACCATCCAGAGCACACTTGGGGTTGCAGTCGATCAAGTGTCTATGGATTTGGATTTGACTACCCACGAAGACATTGTTCATGGAAAATTTTAGGGGCGAATTTTCGCCCTTAGGTGAAATTAAGGGTTTTTAAATTTTTAGTGGGCGAATATTTTGTATCATAGTACATTTTTACAAATCGCCTCAAATTTATTTTATAAAAAAATTAGGTATCGAGGTTAGCCCACCTTATTTTAAGGGAGAGGGTAAAAAAGGTAAATTTAGCCCCTGAAATTAGGAGTTACAACATTCCTTTTGCCCTACTTTTCAAGAATAGGTTTTATTTAGGTGAATCCTATGGGCCAAATACCATATTTATAAAAGAGATATGGTAAATTAATAAAAATATAAATAAATGAGAGGTATGGTAAATAAATAAAACAT